>CANYBF011822688.1:0-13811 GCA_948192965.1 Dalechampia spathulata | reverse complement strand
AGCCGGATCGTGAAAATTCATTTTAATAAAAATAATTTTAAGCAAAATTATTTTATTTGATCATGGAAAAATTAATTAGGAGGACTATTATCACACAAAAATTACTGGAGATAGCCCTACGACCAATTAATTCCAATCCTTTGAAAATCGTATTTATACGAGTAAAAATTGCATTTTATCGTAAAAATTAATTTTGAGGCCAAAATTAATTATGTAAAAATCTTTTTATGACTTTTCCAGAATACTTAAGTCACTGTGAGACTCAAATACCACTGGATACATCAAAATAAGGCTAAAATACGGCCTAAAATACTGTGTGTGGTGCACATCCCATGATGTATGCCGTACATCAGAGACCGATCTGCAAGAAAATTAAATCTGTCAGTACAGAAATAAACTTCAAACAAAATCCAGCAACTTTAATGAAGACAGTACCTTATTTTGAGCATGAATCGGCCTCCGGTTCATCAAACCAAACATTCATTGGGCAATTAATTAAAATAAATGATTTTAAAGCTAAAATCAAGTAGATCTGGATAATATTTGATAGATCTAGAACCCCAATTGCATGGGAAAGCTACTGGAGTTGCTGGATTTGTTAGATCGGAAAGCGGTTTGGGTGAAAACCGGGTTTTTCTGTGAATATGTGGTGCACAAGGGCAATATGTGGTGCACATGGCAGAGAAAACAGAAGGAAAACTGAGAATTTTTCAGCAAAAACCCTAGATCCAACCCCGATCTAGGTAGATCGGACCTGAAAATGGCTTTTGCTTCGTGGATTTGCATCCAAATCAAGAAAAATAATTTTAAAGTTAAAATTATTTAAAATTCGGCTAGATTTAGGGCAGATCTAAGATATCCAAGGCATGGAAAAGCCTTGAATGGCCTTGGAATGGCCAGATTGGATGAAAAAATAGGAGAAAAATGGCCTTTTCTGGAAAATTTTGGGATGATGTGTGTAGCACATAACCCATGTGCGCCACACATAGGCTGTGTATGGTGCACATGAGGTGATGTGCGCAGCACATCCCTCACAGAATAGTGACAGAATGAAGAAAATCAAAGAAAAAGGAGAAAATTACCTTTTTCGGTCGAGTTTTCCTCTTGATCTTGCTTCCTTCCGTGTTTAGGGAGCCTAAACTAACCAATTTTGTCACTAAATCCAATTGATTTAATTAATTAGGGGTCTAATTAATTGAGTGGGAATTTTGGCAAAGTTTTTGGTGGCCTTAGAGAGCAAATTTCGGATCCAAAATATGTTACCCGAGCTCCATATTTATAAAGCAATTTTTGGGTGTGGCAATTTTGTAATTTTGGCCCGGATTTGAAGAGATGTGCGCCATACATCATGTGATGTGTGCCATACATTGCTCATGTGCGCAGCACATCACTTTTATCCCGACACGTGGGGCCCACTGTGGTTGCTTCGGGAGTGTGCCCCGAAACCTATAAGTGTTATTCGATGTAAGGAACAACTTTATAGAAGAAAGTTTTTCCAAATTCGGTCCCGAGAAGGCTCCCGACCAAACATCTTTTTATGAAGTTACTATGCAACGTGCGTAGCGCATAGTGCAATGCGCTACGCGTATCGCGATGCGCTCTGCTCAGTATGGGCAAAACCAAATGAACACCATATGTCCACTGAAATGTAATCGACATTCTGAGAAACTTTGCAGTTATAAGTTTTCTCAAATTCGGCCCCGAACACCGAGTTTTGGCTAATGGGCCCAATTTAGGGTTTGCGACCCAGTTTCGGCCCAAAATGACATTTGGTGTGCTAGAAGGTCGTTTCTCGCGTAGGTATCAGCGGAAATGTGTATTGAGCGTCAAGAACACTCCGATTGGTGAATTCGGGCGGTGGGCCCATCTGGGTACTATTTATAATGAATAGTACCCTTATGGGCCCCACAGCACAAAAGGGCATGGAAAGTGGCAAATAACATGCCAAGTGTTTTGCCTCAAGTAAGGCAATAGATAGGATGCGTTCTGTGTGTACAGAATACATCAAAGCGAATTATAGTGGGAAGCGGGCCGCATAGCGCGGTGAGCCTAGAAATGTGGCATTCGGGATGCCACGGGGTATGCCTTGTGTAAGGCAGCAGCAGAATGTATTCTGTAAGTACATAATACACTAAATAGGCTAATCAGGGAAAGCGGGCCCCGCCTGCATACTATTTATAGTGAATAGTAACCTAGATTCAAAATGCAATATTTTGTATTCTGTGCATCCTACCACGCGTAGGCAGGTATGAAATGTATTCTGTAAGTACATAATACAAAGAATAAACTAGTAGAAGCTACAGGCCCCACTAATGTCCTAGGTGGGCCCCACAGCGTAGTGGGCCCAGAAGATGGCATTTGCGATGCCAAGCGCTGTGCCTTGCGTAAGGCAACTGGAAAATGTATTCTGTAAGTACAGAATACATAGAATAGATTATTGTGGGCTGCGAGCCCCGCTTCTGCTTAGTGGGCCCCACCTATGTACTATTCATGAGGAATAGTACCTAGGATCAAAAATGCAACGTTTTGCATTTCAAACGATTTGCCTTACGTAGGTAATAGGGAAGGGTGTTCTGTATGTATAGAACACTCAGAATAAGTGGCGGGTCCTGCCAGGCTCCATGGTGGGCCCCACCAGTTCTAAGATGTTCTGCGCACCAGAACACACAGAGGAAGACACAGAGGTCTATGTGCATAATTGGGATCGATACCAGGGACTAATCCTAGCCAAATCAACAAAGATCCAAAATTATACAATGGTGAAAAGTGAGGGTCAACAATAAGTATTGGAATAAGGGTTGTTACCTTGTCTTCCCATGGACTGTGGCATATTTCTTATGAAATTAGCTTGCTCCACATTCTTACATACATTGCAATCATCAAAAACATCCCTTGATTGCCCATATAGCTCACATGAACTCGATACCTTTGATAAGTTACTAATTTATTTTGTCAAATTTGCAACTTCAGCCTACAAAGCAGTAACAGCATCTAAAGATAAAACACCTTTATGTTCTTTGATTACCATTTTGGATTTATCTGTTGCCCATAATTCATTAGTTTCTTCCAGCAGTTCATATGCTACCTCGATTGTCTTCTTCATAAGGGACCCTTCGGCTACTGCATCAATGGTCCCTCTTGTAGTTGTATTAACTCCATTGTAAAACATTTGATGTAGCAATTCTCTAAGCAAATTATGATGAGGACACCTCCTTTGAAGATCCTTAAATCTTTCCCATGTTTCATAGAGAGACTCACTGTCCGCCTGCTAGAAATTAGTAATTTCCTTGATGATCTTTGCTATTTTTGACAAGAGAAAGTGTTTGGCTAGGAAAACTTGTACCAACTGGTCCCAATTGATGATGGATCCTAGGGTCAATGAATTCAGCTAAATCTTTACCTTGTCTCTCAATGTAAATGGAAATAGACGTGGTTAGGTCATGTCTTCTGTCATATCATTGTACCTAAATGTATCATAAATCTCTAGAAAATTTAAGATATAAGCATTACGATCTTCATTTGCTAAACCAAAAAACTATACCAAAGACTACAATATTTATAGTAAAGCTATTTTTATTTCAAAGTTGTTGGCTGCAACAGGTGGTCTCATTATGCTTTATTGGTTAGTATAAAAACCTAGCCTGACCATATCCATCAATGTCCTTTATTCTTCTGCCATTTTTACTAGATTTTCTTGCACAGTTCATTCTTGAGCAGCTCTTTGGTTCTCCCTTTAAAATCTCATTAGATCTTTATAAACCTTTAACAATGGTGATTAAGAGTTCTTGGTTCTTCTCCTGCTCATACACCTACAGATTTAAAACAAAAATTAAAACATAAAAATGCTTAAATCAAATTATAGTTTTTAATAGCAATGTTAAACACATAAATCCCCAGTAACATCGCCTGAAACTTGATTGTACCCAACGTGAATTGGTAGTTTTGATCACTACTTTACTGCAAGTGTATAGGTTATTGTAATAAGATATTGATCCCATGAGGATTTATTGTTTATCCATCACTCTTTTGATTTCCAATTTATTTAAGCAATAATAAAGGTTTGATGTATCATATGCAATGAATCAATTATAAAACAAGTATTTAAAGAAGCAAGAACAGAAATAATGTTAAAGGATGAAAGCAATATTAAGAAACATAGGAATTGAAACCTGTATCACCAAGTTGAGACAATATTCATGTGCTTATTACCACCCAAGATATCCAAAAGCATTAATCCTCCTCTCTCAAGGCAAAACTGACTAGAATTTTATTAATATTGGAATCACTCTCTCGATCTATTTCCCTCAATTAGAGAAACCATTAAGCAATCATATGGGAGCTAGGGACATGTAGATCTCTTATACATATCTACCTAACTTGAATGTTTAAGCATTCTATAATCCAACTCTCGTTGCAATTATAAAGCATAAGATATTATTTTGAAAGCTAATCTTTAGAGTTAAACATCTCTCAATGTTCAAGCATTTTATAATTCAACTCTCATTCCAATCATAAAGCATAAGATATCATTTCTAAACACCAATCTTTAGAATTAAAATTCATAGTAATTCAGAATACAGCATAATCAATTACCCCAATAAGGGTCTGTAGAAATCAATTCTGATAGCAGAGTATTTAGCCACTCATGGCTTACAAGAAACATAAGAAAGGATGAAGAAAACAAAGAAGGAACACACTAAAGAAGAAAACAATGCTAATTGAAGTGTAAATCCTTGATAGGAATAATCTCTCTAACTACATACCCTAGCCACCACCTTACTGTCTCCTTTTATCTCTTGAGTAGGGGTCACACCTTGCCATATCTTCAATTTTTCCATATCTTTGCCCATGTTATTGATTTCATTGCCCATTAAATTTCATTTAAAGTTTTATGTTTTTGCTCCCTCGTGGAATCCATTTCTTCCACTTAATCTTCTGTAAAAATCATGCTTTAAATTGCCAATAATTAAGAAGTCACAATCATGAATTGCTGGATTGGTGGTCTTGGCCTTGATATGCTTCTGTCAAGATCGTGACTTTGAATGTCATGATCATGACTTGCTTGAAAGTACCTCTCCTTGCTTCTAGCTTCTATTAGGATCGTGACTTTGAATGTCATGATTGTTACTTGACTTCTCATGCCCCAAAATTCTTCATTCTTCATTGGTTGCTTCCCTATCTCTACACACTCAACAAACATATCAAATTCTAACAAATCAAAGCAAAACATAATAAAATAAGCATCAATTACTAACTAAAAATAACTAAAATAATCATGCAAATTGACATACATTGCATGATATGTAAAAGATGACATGACATAGGCATGATATGTGAAAGATGACATGACATAGGCATGGATGTAAAAGATGACATGGCATAGGGATGATATGTAAAAGATGACATAGCATAAGTGTGAGCATGTAGTTTATGCAACTGCCCAGAGTGAGGCTTGCAAGGCTCACAGATCGAGGATACACTTGGAATAAAACCTCAAACTTCTCGAGGGGCTACCTCAAGGAATGATATGGACTCAAAAGAGCCATAAAAGAGTCACCATTGGATGGTTTCAAATTAGTTCAACCAACCTATAGCATGAGTACTAAGTTAAACCCTTCAAAGATAGGTTCAGGTGGTGAAGATTTATTCTATGAGTTTTTAAAATTGATTTTACCATTGTAGTTGGAATTAATTGCCCTAGGTAGATAAACAAGCAATAGTGTAATAGTAAGCACATAACGCGATATGTTATTGCAATAGGTAGAGCATAATATAGCATAACAGAATGTCATATAATATTATAAGGCATTTGGATGGTATGACATGTGAAGTGATGATACAATAAAATAACATGACATATGCATGATATGATATAGTAGTGCATGTGGAAGGTGGCATTTGACATGGCATGTGACGTGGTAGGCAATATGACATGTGACATAGCATGGCATAATGGCATATAGCATGACATAATAACATAGGTAGTAAAAATGACATTGCATGATGTAATGCCTTATGACATGGCATAGTTGTGTGTGATGTGGCATGTGACATGGCATAATAGCATGACATATGTATTTGGGGAAATAAAAACCATCCATGAAATAAAACCTTAAAAAGGCTGGTGAAAGGGATCGAGGAAAATAGAGGATACACTAGGGAATTAGGAATAAATTATATAAAATGAGGAATAATGCTATTCTATTACATAGAATCTTTATCGATACAAAAATTTGATACATTAAGTAATGTCTCAACCGCTTCTGGAAAATTTTCACCTTAAGTAGCATGAGCTAAAAATGCACGAGTGAAAATGCAAAATAAACAAGCAAATTTATTAGTAGCAAACAAAATTTAGGACTCTATCGACTAATTTATACCATGTAAAGGCATAAATTAGGAGCTAAATTCCAATTAATTTAATGGCAACAATCATGCAAAGCAAATTAACACGAGCTAGATCATGAAAATTATATAAATACAAATAATTTTAGGTAAAATTATTAATGAATGATCATGACACAATGAATCAGGAGTCACTAACATCACATAAATAGTAATTGGAGATAGAAACTCAACCTACCGAGGTCAATCTTATCGAATATCATAAATCCATGAATTAAATGAGCAATAAATCAAGAAAATTAATTTTAAAGCCAAAATTAATTAAATATGATTAATTTATAATGAAATCAATTCATTAGAGCTACTGTAAAGCATCAAATGTTACTGCAAACATCAAATTGGGTTCAAAATTGAGTAAAAAATGCAATTTTCTGGCAAAAATATAAACTATATGCGTAACATATAGTACTATATACATAACATATAGTACTATATGCATAACATATAGGCTATGTGAGGTGCATGTAGTGCTAGATGCACCTCACATAGGAGAGAAAATTCATGAAAAATTACATTTTCAGCAAAAACACTATCTAAAACCAAATCCGAACAGATTTAATAATCATAGCATATCATTTAAGACATAAACAAGTGATTAGATCGCAAGTAAACAAACTAAATGAGCATTTAATTTGAAGAATTAATTTTAAGGCTAAAATTAATTAGATCTAGACAATATATGTTTGAAGAATTAATTTTAAGGCTAAAATTAATTAGATCTAGACAATATATGATAGATCCAAAACATTAGAACTATTAGGAAGCCTTTAATATTGCTGGGATTATCAGATCGGGTCCAGAAATGAGTGAAATAAAGAGAAAAATGTGATTTTTTTGGAAAAATTAAAGGCTATATATATAGCCTTTATAAGGCACATGTAGTACTATATGCGCTTCACATAGCACGGAAAATAGAAGAAAAATCAAGTTTTTAGGCAAAAATATGAGATCCGAGCCAAATCTCAGCAGATTTAAAGTAGAAACAAGATGTTTAGTTTACAAATGAGCATTAGTAATCATCAAACAAGCAATATTGAAGCCATTCATCAAGAAATAACCCAAAAATCATAGATTTATAACCAAATCAAGAAGAAAATGGAGAGAAAATAGGCATTTAACTTACCACAGTAGGTTGAACTTATAGATCTTGATTTTGAAACATGTTTAGGGACTTAACTAAGTTTAATTAGTCTCTAAAAACCTAGATTGATTACTTAATTAAGTGTTTAATTAAGTGAGAGTGAATTTTAGCAAAGTTTATGGGGTATTTCTTCAATTTTTGGACCATTTTTCATAAGGTTAAGGCTTGTATTTATAGTGGGAGGTGTTAGGGTTTGGGAAATATCATTAGCAATGTGAGATTTTTAAAATTTTTAAGCTATGTTCATAGCATGTCATGCTACATGCACCTCACATAGCCTACATGCGTAGCATGTAGTGCTACTTGCGCCTCATGTTATGTTTTGACCCTATATGTGATGCCTTCCATGAGTGAAATGTAACATGCATCGTATGTCCAATAAGCATCATTTGGTGTCCTAAGACATTGTATGATATAGCACATGTTATATTTGCCCCAGAAAAGGCTATCCACCAAACATATATTTTTGCTATATGCACAGCATGTAGTGCTACCCACCAAATGCATATTTTTGCTATATGTGGAGCATGTAGTGCTACATGTGCCTCATATAGCATTTATGACCCTATATATGCCACCTTCTATGAGCAAAATATGACATGTGTTGTATATCCAATAAGCATCATTTGGTATCCTAAGATATTATATTATATGGCGTATGTTAGATTTACCCCAGAAAAGGCTACCCACCAAACACATATTTTTGCTATATGCATAACATGTAGTACTACATATGTATCACATAGCATTTCTGACCCTATATGCGCTACCTTTCATGAGAGAAATGTAGCATGCACCGTATATCCAAAACACTTAAAGGAGGTTCAAATGCATATGTGCAAACTGGGATGAACATCAGGGACTTATACTAAGCTGAATCAATAAAAACTTGAAATTGTAGCGTGTGGGTGAAAAGTCAGGATCAACAATTTACCCCCTAATCAGGACCATGTTGAGGTGATATAGGCATAAGTCGTCAAAATGAGATATGATGATAACATGATTTTTCACCAAAAGTAAAGAAGATACTTGACCGATGCCCATATCAAGGTCCAATGCTTATGCTAATGCTTACAGAATGCTCATGTTAAGGCTTGCAGGATGCAAAATGCTCATGATGAGGATTGTGGGATGCTTATATTGAGGCTTGCAGGATGCTCATGCTGAGGCTTACATGATGCTCATGCTGAGGCTTGCAGGATGCAGAATGCTCATACTGAGGCTTATAGGATGCTCATACTGTGGCTTGCAGGATGCCCATGTTGAGGCTTATAGGATGCTCATTTTAAGGCATGTAGAGTACTCATGCTGAGGATTGCTACCCAATTCAATGATTAGGAGCTCGATGCTCGAGTTAAATGATCAATGTTGATCTGTTGGTGCTCATGCTAAGGCTTACAACCCAATTCTTAACTGGGAGCTTGGTGCTCAAGCTAAATAATCAATGTTGATCTGGTGGTGCTCATGTTAAGGCTTATAACCTAATTCTGCAATTAGAAGCCGGGTGCTTAGGCTAGATGATCAATACTGATATAGTGGTGCTTATGTTGAGGCTTACAACCAAATTCTACAATTGGTAGCCCGATGCTGGGGCTAGATGATCAATGTTGATCTGGTGGTGCTCATACTAAGGCTTGCAACCTAATTCTACAATTAGGAGCCCGGTGCTTGGGCTAAATGATCAATGTTGATCTGGTGGTGCTCATGCTGAGGCTTGAAACCCAATTCTGTAATTGGGAGTTCGATGCTCTGGCTAGATGGTCAATGCTGATATGGTCAATTGTTAGACTAATGGCTTTACTACAAGGCTCAAAAATCATTTGATATCAGCATTCAGATGCCTACTACCAGAATTTAAGAGTTAAGTGCTTGAACTCATGGTCACTGCTAGACTAGGTGGTTAATTGCAAAACCTAAGTGACCATCTGCTGGGTCAAGGTGAATAACTACTGGTTCTGAAAGTGATCAACTATTGGATCTATGCTCACACCATCAAAATAAGTGTCTAATATCTTTAAAGATTGCATTTAGGATTCTTTGCCAGAATATGACACTATCTGGTTAACGGCTTAACCAGCATTCAAGGGTTTGACTGATATTAATTGTATGTTGTATCAATTTCCTATTTATGCTAGACATGGAAAGGCAATTTATCAATGAAATTGAGATTAAAATAGTCTAGGAACAATATCTAAATTTTTAGGTATCAATTTGCTAATTTTGTTGATTTGATATATGTATGACTTGTATAGGTACCTCGGGATGTCATGGCTAACGTGACAAGGCTGTTGACGGGACTATGCCACTACCACAACTCTAAAATTTTTAAAGTACAAGTAAGTACCTATTATAATTATGAGCATGATGGTAATGCATAGATGTATGACTCATATGCCTATATGCTTGTGTTAATGTAGATGAGCCAGTGCTCGAGGTAAGATCGCTATATTTGAATGATTGAACTGATGGGTAGAGAGACTGTTTGGCTAATGATGAGGTTACTACTGATTACAAAGGGTTCTATAGACCTTACTAATATCTTCTAACTATGTGGTCATAAGCTTGTTACTACCTCTTCATGGTTAAGGGTAGTAGGATTCAGATTGTTGGTGCAGTTTTTGTTTATCAACCCATCCAATCATAGAGATTTATTGATCGAGACCATGATAGACCAAATGGAGCAGGGTTGGACCCCTTTTTCTATGATCGTAGCAGAGATAATTATTAGGCTGGATAGTGTAAAGTGAGGATAATTTAGGTGCCTCAGTGGTAACCTGCTTTTATTGTAGGTAAAAATTCTAAGCCGCCTTTGCAGGTCTTTAACTTACAAAAACTATGTTTTTGCCCTAAATGTTTCATGAGTCACCTTTTATGAGGTTTTCGGCTCATTGGGCTACTAATTTTACTTCAAACCATAACTTTTGCCTGAACGACCCCCTTGAATTTTTAGTTCAATGGGTTACTCTAATTTTTACCTGGGCAGCCTTTCGCAAGGTTTTCAACTCAGTGAGCTTTTATTTTTGTTTTTCTTTTTATGTTTTTTTCTTCTTTTTTTTAGATCTAGTTTTAGGAGAAGTTGGGAATCTTGGCACCTCTAATGAGTGATCTACAAAGATACATACCTTGTAGCCATATGCAGAGAGACTACACCTTTAGCAAGGTGAGGATGCTGACATTCAATGATTGGATCTAGTGGATGGAAGCCATCCGAGAGAGTGAGGTTAGGTGGACTTGTCCTTCATGGCACATACAGCATATGATAGTGAGGATGTACATAGACTACATTCTACTACCAGGATTCAGGCATTGTACACATTACAGTCTTACCAAAGTCTATCATCAGTATAACTACAACCAGACTATCCCTCAGTTAACAGAGTTTGAAGGAGTATGATTGTTGTCTTACTTCCTGAAGTACGTAGAGAGGACCTGACCTCATCATAAGATTGTACCAGTAGAGATCCTTGAAGCTAGATCTGCTATAAATGATGAGTATAAGTTGTGGGTACTGTGCAATAACTAGGATTTTGTACTGCAAGAAATTGTTAGGCAACAAAGAAAGATAGTGCTTTGTATTCGAAACTAGTATTACTTATGGCTAAGTTTATGAACATGTGTTCCATTTGCATTAATGAGGTTAAAACATTTGCATGAAAAATGTCAAAATCAACATGGAAATTCCTCGATATGCATTAAACTTGGCCCCTATCATTGACCAATCTCGTATGAGATTTTTTGATCAATTATTTTAATGCTCTCTTTCTACTTTCAAGAGCACTAAATTTTGCATGAGTCATCCAAGTGGATTTTCAACTCATCCAGCAAATATTTTTCCTTTATCTTAATTTTTACGAGAACTACCTATGTAGGTTTTTAGCTTACCAGACTTTTTATTTTTATTTTGCTCTTCCTTTTATCCTTTACTCTAGACAAAATACTTCTTTAGCCAATTAAGGTTGATAGGTTCTAAGAATTCATTGCCTTCTAAGTCTGAAATGCGAACAACACTTTTGGATAGGATCTTTTTAACCAAGAATGGGCCCTCCTAATTTTGGTCTGAACTTTCCATGAGCGTCACGAATAGCTAGTCTGACTTGCTTAAGTACCAGATCATCTTCCTGTATAATGATAGGTTTGACCTTTCTATTGAATACATTTGCCATGTGCTTCTTGTAAAGCTATAAATGATAGAGAGCTTTCAGCTGCTTCTTATCAATAGTAACGAATTATTCATTCCTAGCCTTCTTCCACTCAGCTTCTGGCAACTGAGATTCTAGAATCACATGAAGTGACTTCAGCTCCACTTTGATTGGTAATATGTGTCATACCTCCCAGTCGAGACATGTCCCGTAATGAAACCCTAAAACCTCTCACTAAAGCCCCAGAATTTCATTACAAGGGAAAAATCACAAAACAATATTCATCAACTCAAAGCATACAAAACATAACTATATGAGTCTTTGAAAATATCATGCATAGAGATACTAAAGAAAGAAGAGGCAACATTGAGTTAATCATAATACGCAGTGGTAAGCATTTACATATATATCTACAGTTATCCTAGTGGTACCAAAAAGTAATCACCAATACAATACAAAAATAGTATTACTGCTAAAAATGAGAAGAGGCATAGACTGTATACACAATGCCTGAAGGAGTCTGCCTAAGGTGTCTCGGCCTACACTCATGATATCTATAAAATCTGTGAGCCACACTGCCAATAAACTCCACTACCCCCGTCTAACCTTAGAAGTGCTCGGACCTGCATTCATCAAATGACAAATGCTGAGTAAAACTCAGTGGCGCTAATTAAAATGAATACAATAAATAATGACATTTAAGTGTAGAGAATTGCAAAGTAATAACATAACAACCATCACAATGGTAAAAGCAATTAATCATATGTCAATAATAATAATACTTATTTTTAATGCAGCGTATAATTCAAATCCCAATATAATCATATTTGCTCGTACATAGGCCCAGAGTCCTCGACTCATTACTTTGTAGTACCTGGATTCACTTCTATTTTCATTCATAGCATCATGAATAACCCACATATTTATATAACTATAGTATCTTATTTCAGTATAAAAATGAGTGTATGAAATTATGAAATGAATATATGAGAATGAAATGCTTTGCACTCTCTCTCAAATAATATGGCTAATTATTTCATCACAGTTCATCAATCACATTTCTAATTATAATATTTTCTGGAATGTGACTGTACTCAGCATTCAGTATAATAATCAACATATGTGACTGAACTCAGCGTATGGGAAGCAACTGTACTCAACTTCCATATATACATATGTCTCATCATGCAAATGTATCTCAGCGTATAAAACAATCTCACTTTTCCATCCTTATAGCGCTATGTGGTGATGTTATGAAATGCTAATGAATTATGTAAGAATGAATGTGATTTTATGATGGGATGCATTAAAATGTTAGAGTGCATATTATATTGTTTCTCATAATTTCTAGAGCATACAACTCAATACATAACATGCAATGCGTGTGTGATATTATCTCAGACTTAATTTTTAAGTCGAGCGTAGTTAGCATTGACCTTCAGTGGCTTTTCCCTTATCTACACGTCTAGGGGACACATGAATAGGCTCCTCAGTAGATCCTGTAATTATATATATAAATATAGAATTAGCAATATTCTCAGAGGTTCAATCATTTACTATTCATATAAATCACACCAAACAATCATAGCATAAACAACATAACAATTATTTCTTTAAATTCTTAATTAAAATAGCGTAAACAAGAAGGTATCATTTTATTATCAATAAAAGATTTAATTGAGAAAAATAATTATGTAATATTTATTTCCAAAATACATCCTAATATAACCTATGATAGTATAATTTTATTTAATAAACAAATTATAGATCTATTAATCTTATAAAATTAGCAATTTACATCACTTACTTTAAATAACTATTTTAAGGTTCATAATAACATATATTAATTATAGTTTAAGAGAATAATAATAACTAATCTTAGCTACTAACTAAATAGTTATAGAAATATCAAATTATACATATGATTAATTAATATTAAACTTTGTTAATGATGCACACGAAAAGTTTCAGTATAAGCTTCTATATAAATCTTGTAAGAAATTACTTGATTTAACAAGAAATTAATGAATATAAAATACCAAACCATATTATTTTTCTAATAATAAACATAGCTATATTTTAAAATAGGTGTAATAAATATATTTAATATTAAAATCATGAAATTT
>CANYBF011822626.1:0-16354 GCA_948192965.1 Dalechampia spathulata | reverse complement strand
GGGGAAGGAATAGAGGTCGTCAGCTGAGACAGATCGATCTCGACTTGGTACGGGTCTTTCGCGGCAAACTCCAGCTCTTTTTGTGTCTGTGTAGCTATTGTATAGTGTGAAAGGCAGTAGTACTGTATTTGTATAGCTTTTGGTGGTTTTACTGTACGCACGCACTTATTGTATAACGGGTTTTATATTAATGAAGTATGGTTTGCCCGTAATGTTTAATGACTTATGTATGCGTGTATGTATGAATGGATCCCGGGTATTGCATGAACATCACGTTGTTTCCGCAGCATAACCACCATTAGGCTAGAGCGTGTCCCCATACGACGTCTGTACGATGTATCCCTGACGTCACATGTATTGGTTCTCTTAGAGGGTCACTGTCTGTGTCATGGGAGCATGTCTGCCTGGGTATAGGCTGGGTGTGACATGACTGGTATACATAAGCAGCAAAAGTGTTATAAGGATAAAATGGCTTTTATTTTAAGCATTAATGTGGTTATCTTATGAATTGATTTATATACGTGAGATATAAATTTAAGATGTCACATTATGAAAATGATATATGATAAATTGTATAGTTGAATGAAATGCAATTATGGTAATGTATAATGATGAGGATTAATATTTATGATTGATTTCTTATTTAAAAGTGGATATTTTATAAATGATATAGGTGGTTCAAAAGATGATTCACAAACGCCACCAAGGAATTTAGATAAAGGAAAAGCGATAGCAGGTTTGTTTTAGGTCCCTTGATTGGTAAATGGTCTTTTAGAACGATATTAACTATAAAATAATGTGATGCTATTTAATGATTATATATTATGATGCATATATTCATATACCATGTTATATGCATATGTGCATTTCTGCATGAAATATGACATGGCATAACATGGAGGCATAAAGGAGGTGTAAGTATGAAATTGACCAGAGAATGACGATGATATGTACTGGGTAGCAGAATTGGATTCCTATATGGAATCAAATAGAAATGATGGGTTTCGTTTATTAAACCTTAGAGAAATGAGATGTTCCTATGAGAACGAGAGGTACCAATATGATAGACCCAATACAGGAAATTGTGCATAATGATTAAATACTATACATTATGCATTTTGATGGATGATACAGGAGAAACAGAGGGAGAGTGCAATTTATGATTGCATTTTCAAAATGACATACATATTACATATTTATTAATGGGATCATAATGCATAAGGTTACAAATGATTATTAAAAGTGATATTGAGATATATTTGAAATAAACGATGGTTATACGTTAAATGTTATAGATGAAAAGTGGAATTAAAAACATGTGATAATATTATTTTGATAGATTGAATACAATCCTACAAAATGATAATTTTATTAAGATGATTTGATTATATTGAAATGATTAGTATTACAATTGATAAATTATTTATGATTATTTCTTTTACGAGCACATTGAGATTATTATCAGCATTTTTCAATTGATGAATGTAGGCACTAGCGACACCAAAGAGCACGCGATCAGCAGCCGGTTCAAAGGAATAGTAACTTTTGGCAGAGAATCTGGACTTCAAGATAAACTCCTATGACTTTGATTTATGTGCAACTCTTCTTTATATTATTTTGGCAGTAAAGTTAGTTATGATATAAAAACTATTGTATTATATAACGATGTAAATTATAATGGTATCATCGAGAATATTTTGTAATTGAAAAATAAAATATTGTATGAGTTGTTGTTTAAATGTATGATAAGAGTAAATTGTTAGTGGAATAAAATAAATATTTATTGTATAGTAAAACCTAGTTAGACGTGATTACTAATTGATTATAGATGGTGTACCAAAGTATATATTTTACATCATTAAAAAATAAATATATAAATAAATAAATAAAATTATTAGTATAACAGGTTAATTATACGTATGCATTATAAGGTGATTATCGATTTTCTAACTCGAAGAGTTGATAATTACGCTACGGGAGCATGTTACATCAGTTCGCATGTGATAATAATGGTCACATTTTTCAAGTATAAATAGATGATTTTTGAAGTTAGAAAACATAAAGAAGATAAAGAATGAAAAGGATTAAATTAATATACATGTTTAAAAGAGCTTTTAAAAGAGCTTCATTTGAATACTTATTCTTAATCTTTTTAATAGAATTTTGTAAAGAGTGTGAATATTTTATTCTTAAATCTTTTTTATTATTGTAAGAGGTTATTATGTTAGCCTTAGTGAGAAAACTTGAAGAAGTTATAAGTGAGCTTATGAAAACTTGAGGTTACAAGTTAGCCTATTAAAAACTTGTAGAGATTACCAAGTGAGCCTATTGAAAACTTGAAAAGGTTCTAAGTTAGCCTATTGAAAACTTTTATTGTAAAGGTTTCAAGTTAGCCTTGAGAACTTGGTGTTGATTTTAGTAGAGCCATAAAATACTTGTAGGTGGGGCTTTCATCGTTACCTAGTGAGGCTTGCGATAGATGATACCAGGGACCCACTTAGAGAGAAAGTACGATCTTCTTAATGGGCTACCTCGAGGAATGATATAGACTCAAAAGAGTCTCAAGTTAGAAGTCACCAATAGATAGTTCCAGATTTGGTTCAACCAACGCATAGGATTAGTGCTAAGTTAAACTCTTCATATATGGGTTCGGGTGGTGAAGATTTATTTTCTTAGAGTTTTCATGTTTGATTTTATCATTTTACTTGGAGTTAATTATCACAGGCAGACGAGTAAGCAAGTGTGTCAAAGTAAGCATGTAGTGTGACATATTATAGCAATAAGCATAACATAATATAATAAAGTATGGTATATAAGGCTAAATGACATAAGTATGACATTTAGATAGCATGATACATGTATTACATGTGAAATGATGACATAGTATAATGATATGACATATGCATGACATGATATAATGATGTGTGTGTGATATGGAATTTAACATGGCATGTGATGTGCATGGTATAGTGAAATATGACATGGCATAGATGATGTGGCATATAACATAGCATAACCTAGTGAAATATGAAATGACATAATTGATATGATATAATGGTATCTGACATAGGATAATTATGTATGATATGATATATGACATAACATATACTATGACAAATATAATAGCAAAATAAAACCATCCATATAAATAAAACTTAATGATAATTGTTAGTCCCATAATTTTTGATTTTAATATTAATAATCAATTCATTTGAGTTTTATCATATTTCTGTAAAATTCTAGGTGTGTATGGTCGTACCATAATTGGTACGGGTGCACCACCAAGCTTTCTAATAGTTTACCTTGGTTTGACAGAATGTTTGGTATGGGCATACCACTTACTATGTATGGTCATATGAAAGCTACTGCCACAGTTGGGATTTGGCTTTTAAGGAGCCATATGGGCTTACACCTTATGTGTAAGGCCATACGCAACTCTAGACAATAATTTTTCTATTTTAATTAAATTTGTTTCAATAAAATTATTTACATTAAATGCTTAGAGTAATAAACTCCTATTGTGAGAGAAACATATTTAATATTGGGGAAACTCTTATTCAAGTAACTTGATTATTTTATGTAATTAACTCCATCTCTCAATACTTTGCTCTTTATTCTCTCAAGCTTCATTTATTACCCTAATTTACTTCTCTTGTATTAGGTTGGTGAGAGTCATTCATTAGGTTTATTGTTGTAATTGAGAGAAGAATATTATGAGATTGATTATTGTTGTAAAGGTTTGAGTGTGAACCTTGAAAATACTAGGGTTGAATTCTTGATTGAAGAATTCATTATTGTAATTATGAAAGAAAATAGTGGAACCCTAAGTAGATTCTTAGGAGAGTGGACGTAGGCAAGTTGAGTGCTGAACCATTATAATTCTTGTATTGCCAATTTAGGATTTCAATTGGCATCAGAGCTTTATGATTGTGCTAGAACTTACCTTCTAAAGCTAAAGATCGAATGATAACTCAAGGTGTTAAGAGTCAATCTTACACGACCCTCCTTTGTCGATAAAACCTATTATCCTTATTAGAAGCATAGAATGGAAGTATTTTTAGAAAGTGATAGAGTAGACTTGTTTGATTTGATAGAGAATGATTAAACTCCTCCAACTATCAATAATGAAGGTGTTACCACCTTGAAGTCTAAAGCTACTTGGACTAGAGAACAGTTCAAGGAAAATGCCAGAAATAAGAAGACTATGAACATGCTCTATTATGCAATAATTCATGAGGAGTATGGTCATGTCTCTCATTGTGTAACAGCCAAACAAGTTTGGGATGCCTTGAAAACATACAATGAGGGAACTAACCAAGTCCAAATAAAGAAGGTGCAACTCTTGACTCATTAATATGAGTTTTTCACTATGAAGGCAAATGAGAGCATATTGAAAATGTATAATCGGCTTATAGCTATCATGAATGGGCTCATGAAGTTAGGAAATATTTACTATGAGGAAGACATTAATAACAAGATTCTAAAAGTTTTGCCTAAGAAGGATTAGGAAACTAGAGTCACTTCAATTGAAGAAGCCAATGACTTTTTGGTTCTATCAACTGATGTTCTTCTTGGAAAACTCCTCACACATGAAATTACACTCAAGTAAGGATTTAAAGAAGATAAAAGAAGGGGAATTGCCTTGAAATCCTCTAAGGAAGAAAAAGAGGTGAAATCCATAAGTGAAGATGACAATGATGATGAGGTGGCCCTACTTTCAAAAAGGGTGAAGAATCTTTTCATGAGGAAGAAAAGACTAGAGAAGGACTTCAAGAAGCTTTTTGAAGCAAGGAAGGATCAAAGCAAAAGGGAAATGTTTAAGAAAAATCTGATCACTTGCTTTGACTGTAATAAATCGGGTCATATGAGGAACAAGTGTCTTAAACTCAATAAGCCATTCAAGCCATTTAAGAAGAATGCATTGAAGGCTACTTGGGATGATGAAAGCGAATTTCATGATAGTGGATTCGATGATGAGGGCACAACCAACCTTTGCTTCATGGCATTATTGGATGAACATGATAAAGATGAGATTAGTACTTTTTCTCAATCTTATTATAATGATAATATAGATGATGAAGAAGTTGCTTTAAAAATTCACTTAGACAAGTATGAGCAATTAGTAATTAAGAGAAAGATTTTTAAAAGCAAGTTAGCTAGTGTTTCAAAAGAAAACAAAGATTTACAATGCTTAGTTGATGAACTTTATTTAAAACCAAGTTTGAAATTTTGGAAAAGGAAAATATAACCTTTAAAAAAGATAATAAAGTTTTAAAAAATCAAAAGGATCAAATTTCAAAAGAAAGGAAATTATTGAAAGAAAATCTTTCAAAATTTAAGGTTAGTGGAGCTAAAATTGATTCTATTTTAAAGTGTCAAAAGCTTAAAGGTGATAGAGAGAGAATTGGTTTTAACCAAAGCTCTTCCTATTCAATTAAGGGACCTATATGTTTAAAAACATCCTCTTCCATTATTAAGAATAATGAAAAGAAATGTGAGAACAAGGGCATTCAAACATCTCATTTCACTAGACTTATTAGAAAGCATGATAAAATGCATGAGTGTTCATGTACATGTAAGATGAGTTGTGATCATGCATTCAACATGAATAAAAAGAGAAATACTCATCATAATTCTAAATTTTGAAATGTAACATATCATTATTGTAGTAGAAAGGAATATACTAGTAATAGATGTTGCATAAGGAAAAGTCATTGGAATCACAATTCTCATGACATTTATGTTTTTAACCCTTAAGGACCCAAATATATTTAGGTATCAAAAACAAAGTGATTGTGTTTATATGTTAGGTGTGCTTGAAGTCCAACATGAACATGAATAAATGGTATCTTGATAATGGATGTTTAAGACACATGATTAGGAATACAAACCTATACTCTCATTTGAAGAATTGGGATGGTGGAAATATCACTTTTAGGAATAATGTGACAGGTAAAGTGACTGGAATTCGTAAGATTGGTAAGGAATCCTCTTTCTCTATTAACAAAGTCCTATTAATTGAAGGCTTGAAGCATAATCTTTTAAGTATTAGTCAACTGTGTGACAATGGTTACAAGGTTATCTTTGACCCAAAAGATTTTCTTGTATATAAGATGTTTGATGATAAGGTTATATTTCAAGGAGAAAGAATTGAAAATATTTATATGAATGATCTAGATTCCTTTTCTAATAAAAGTGTTAAGTGTCTTATCTCAATAAGCAAAGATTCTTTGTTATGGCATAGAAGGCTTGGGCATACAAGCCTTAAGAACATTGGAGACCTTGGGAAGAGTGAGCATGTGGTTGGTCTTCCCAAAATCAAATTTCTCAAGGACAAGGTGTGTGAAGCTTACCAAATGGGTAAGCAAGTAAAATCCTCTTTCAAAGCTAAAAATAAGGTAACAACTACTAAACCTCTTCAATTGCTTCATATAGACTTGTTTGGACCTACTAGGGTTGCTAGTTTAGGTAGCATGTATTATGTACTTGTTGTGGTGGATGATTACTCTATTAGGGTTTTACATAAAGATGATGCCTTTTATGCTTTTCAAACTTTGATTAAATGCATGCAAAATGAGAAAGGGTTTTACATATCCTCCATTAGGAGTGATCATGGATGAGAATTTCAAAATGAAAGTTTTAAATTATTTCATAACAATCATGGCATAAAAATAGGACTCTTTATGACATGGCTCGTACTATACTCAATGAATATCATTTACCTTCGTATTTTTGGATTGAAGTGGTTAATACTACTTGCTATGTTTCAAATAGTCCATTTAAGACCCATTTTGAATAAAACTCCTTATGAGTTATAAAATGGTAGAAAACCAAGAATTTCATATCTTAGAGTATTTGGATGCAAGTGTCACATTTTGAATACCAAGGATAACCTTGGAAATTTTGATTCAAAAACCAATGAAGGGATCTTTCTTGGTTATACCACTACTAGAAATTCTTATAAGATTTTCAATAAAAGGTCCTTGATTGTTGAAAAGTCTATGCATGTTATTCTTTATGAGAGTAATCCCCTTGGTCCAAGAAAGGATTTGCTTGATGATGACACAAGAACCTTTATGGAATAAAGAGAGGATTATGAGAATTAATCATGAGAAGTGATTATAAAGGAAGTCAAAAAGGGAGAAGGTGGTGAACTTTCTCGTCACCTTGCCACTACACATATTTCGCATGATCTACCAAAGGATTGGTATTTTCCTAAAGGGCACCCCAAATAGCAAATTATAGGAGAAACTTCAAAAGGGGTAACTACTCACTCTCGTTTTAAGGAAATTCATAATAATATTGCATTCATCTCTCAAATAGAGCCAAGGAATGTAAGTGAGGCTCTGAATGATATGAATTGGGTCCTTACTATATAAGAGGAACTTAATTAATTTGAGAGAAATAAGGTATGGACCTTAGTATCTAAACTTAGTAATGTTTCTATTATTGGTACTAAATGGGTTTTTAGAAATAAGTTGGATAAATATGATGCCATAACCAAAAATAAAGCTAAGCTGGCTAGTTCCAAAAGGTTATAATCAAGAGGAGGGGATTGACTATGATGTAACTTTTACCCCGGTAGCTCGTTTGGATAACTTTTACTAGCATATGCATCTCACATGGACTTCAAACTTTTTCAAATGGATATCAAAAGTGCCTTTTTAAATGGTTTTATTGAGGAAGAAGTTTATATTGAACAACCCCCTAGTTTTGAAGATTTTAACTTACCAAATCATGTTTTCAAACTCATCAAAGCCTTGTATGGACTTAAACAAGCTCTAAGAGCTTAGTATGAAACGCTAAGCTCTTTTCTAATTGATCATGGTTTTGAAAAAGGCAAAGTGGACACAACTCTCTTTATTAAAAACTATAAGCATGATTTTGTTCTTATGCAAATTTATGTTGATGACATTATATTTGGTGCTACTAATGAAGAGTTGTGTAAGGAATTTTATAAGTGTATGCAAGGGGAGTTTAAGATGAGCATGATGGGATAATTAAAGTGTTTCCTAGGACTTGAAGTTAAGAAATGCCAAGATGGTATTTTCATTAACCAATACAAGTATACTCAAGAGATGCTCAAGAAGTTTGGAATGAGTGAAGCAAAAACAAGCAAAACTTCAATGAGCACAACTATAAAACTTTCTCTAAATGAAAAGCTTGTTGATTAAAAGAAATATAAAGGTATGATAGGTAATATTCTCTATCTAACTACTTCTATACCTGATATTATGTTTATTGTATGTATGTGTGCTGGCTTTCAAGCTTTACCTAGGGAATCTCACTTATTTGCTGTAAAACAAATTTTCAAATACTTGATTGGTACTTTTGTTTATGGCTTATGGTATCCTAAGGGACTTCATTTGACTTGATTGATTTTTCTGATGTTGATTTTGCTAGAAATATGTTGGATAGAAAGAGTACTTCTAGAACATGTCATTTTCTAGAAAATTGTTTAGTTTCTTAGTTTAGCAAGAAATAGAATTCTATTGCTTTATCTACTCCTAAAGCTGAATATATGTCTGCTGGTTGTTGTTGTACTCAAGTGTTATGGGTTCAACAATAATTGAGAGACTATAATTTGTGTATTTCATGCACTTCTATATAATATGATAACACTAGTGCTATAAACTTGTTTAAGAATACCATTCAACACTCTAGGAGCAAGCATTTTGATATTAGACATCATTTTCTTTATGATAATATGTAAAAAAGGAAGGTTGTGTTAGAATTTATTAACATAACTCACCAAATTGTTGATATATTCACTAAACCCCTTTATGAAGAAAGGTTAAACTTCATTAGGAATGAATTAGAGATGATGGATGGATCATTCTGAAGGTGATTATAAGTTTTTACTTCTTGATTTTATGATTTGAGAATGGTTTATGCCTTAAACTCTCTTTCAAATCTATTTTTATGTCCTTGTACGGGCATACAAGCTGTAGTATGGCCGTACATATCATTTCTTTTTCAAAATTTCTCTTTCTAAGTTTTTAAAAAAGTTTTAGTAGTTGATGTACGACCGTATGCATTTTTTTGTACTCCCGTACACATGTTGTTTTACAAACTTAAATTTTTTAAAAAGTTACCTCTGTGCGGTTATATGTATACCATGTATGCCTGCGTTTTCTCAAAATTGTATATGTTTAAAATTCATCATGTACGGTCATATGCATTACCGATATGTTCGTACGTAACCTTAAATTCCTAATTTGATAAACCTAAAATCAAAATCTTTTCATTATCTCACCATTCTAAACCTGCTTTCTTCATTTTTGATTTTGATTCTCATATTTTTAACCCCACATCTCACCAAAATCCCTCACTTTTCACTTAAAATTAACATTTATTTTGAGTTTTCTTCACTAGTTTCTCATTTCTAGTTTGTTCCCTTTGTTGTTTATCACTTCTCATCATTTTTCTCTTATAAATCATGTTTTCTCTCCCAATTCACTCTAATTTCATGTTTTTTTGTCAGATTTCTCCTAGTTTTTTTATTGTTTTATTCCACAATTCATTGGATTTTTCTTACCCTTTCTCTCCTTCATGTCAATTCATGGTGGCCCCTCTTCCCAAGCATGAGATAAAAGGAATAATGTCCAACCCGAGGAACATGAAGGGACTTCTCCTCCTTTTCATGGTCCTTAATTCATGAAGCATCGAGGTATTCTATCTTATAAGCATTTTTCTCCTTATCACTTTCCTTGTGCTTCTACCATACATATTGTTGGTATTGAGACTGAGGTTATGCGTTATCTTAATAATGCTTGTTAGTTTACTATTTCTTTTCTTGACAATCAATGTATTGATGTATTGACACTTGAGTTTCTATATACCTTCAAACTTGAAACGTATAAGGCTTGCTACTCTTGTACCTTTAAGATGATCCATCATTTGTATAATCTTACCAAAGCTCAATTTGATAGGATTTTCCATTTTCATGAGGATGGAATTTAGAGTTTTGCTTGTTTAGATGGACATATTTTCTAGAAGGGTATTGCTTTGAATATTCCTTTCTGTGCTTCTAGGCTTAAAGCCTCATGATTTAAATCTCATGCCTTATTTTACTATCATTGTCTCATTTCTTATATTTTGTTCAATCACTCTAATTGCAATGATACAGTGACTGATCTTAATTTGATATTTTTAAATTCTATGGTCACTAAATTATGTATCTAAATTGGTCACTGGCTTCAAGAGTAGTTTGTTGAATTCGCTGATCATAATCAGCCTGGTTGAGCTGTTCTGTACGATCCTCATATTCTACATATCTATCATACTCTGAAGGGTCTCCCTTCCAATAACCTTTCTCTTGGACCTCCTGGTCTTAATCTCAATATGTCTTTTTTTAGCATGTTCTGCTTCTTGAGTCTAATAATCTATATGTTTATACTTCTCATAAAAAGTATATTAAGAGATGTTTAGAGCATATTCTAGCACTTGATTTGCCCAATGATACTAAAGCACTGTATGGTGCTAAGGCTATTAAGATTTTCCAGCATTTGTATATTCCCATTCCCTTTGATGTTGAGTACTCAGAGGATGATACTACTGCTATTTTTCATCCTCCTACTAGTTCTCCTCGTGACGGAGCTTAACGTGAGGTGGATTTGCATCGTATACATCAAAGATAAAGTGAGGATGGTTCCTCCACTATTGCTAAATCATCTTCTACTCCTTTTAGGATTGATCTTCTCACTCAGCAGTTTGCTTTGCTTAATTCTTGGTTAGATGGTTTTAATAGATGCTTTGATAGGATTGCTTCTTAGTTTGATATCTTTGATCAGTGTTTGCATCATTATAACTAAGAGTTTCATGATTTTTATACTTCTACAACTGCTACACTCTAGTTAATTCAGTCTCATCTTGATCCATTTGTTCCTCCTCCTCCTCCTTGATGCCTTTTATTATTGATAAAGGGGGAGATAACTGATGATTGATGTAGTTAGTTAGTTAGGATTGGTTTATGTTGTTTTCATTGTTGTTTTGGACATATTTACTTTTACTAGTAATGTTGAATATTTTATATGTATTGATGATGTTTATGCTTTCTCACTTCTATTGGTAATTATTATTCTATCTCACTTTGAGTTTTAGAGATTGAGTGTATACATGCTTGAAGTGAGGGGGAGATTTTTCTTTTCATGACTATATGGTTGTAATTTAAATTGAATTAATTATTAGTATCAAAAAAGGGCTGATTGTTAGTCCCATAATTATTGATTTTAATGTTAACAATCAATTCATTTAAGTTTTGTCATATTTCTATAAAATTCTAAATGTGTACAGCTGTACCACAGTTGGTACGGGCATACCACCAAGCTTTCTAACAGTTTACCTTGGTCTGGTAAAATGTTTAGTATGAGCATACCACTTACTATATACGACAATACGAAAGCTATGACCAAAATTAGGATTTGGCTTTTAAGGAGTCATATGAGTGTACGCCTTGTATGTATGGCTGTACGTGACTTTGGACAACAATTTTTTTATTTTAGTTAAATTTGTTTCAACGAAACTATTTGCATTAAATGATTAGAATAACGAACTCTTGTTGTAAGAGAAGCATATTTAATGTTGGGGAAACTCTTCTTCAAGTACGTAACTTGATTATTTTATGTAATCAACTCCATCTCTCACTACTTTGCTCTTTATTCTCTTAAGCTTCATTTATTGCCTTAATTTACTTCTCTTGTATTGGGTTGGTGAGAGTCATTCATTGGGTTTATTGTTGTAACTGAGAGAAGAAAATTATGAGATTGATTATTGTTGTAAAGGTTTGAGTGTGAGCTTTGAAAATACTAGGGTTGAATTCTTGATTGAAGAATTCATTATTGTAATTATGAAAGAAAATAGTGGAACCCTAAGTTGATTCTTAGGATAGTGGATGTAGGCAAGTTAAGTGTCGAACCATTATAATTCTTGGGTTACCAGTTTGGGATTTCAATAATGGTCGGTGAAAGGAATAGGAGAGATAGGAGGATACATGGGAGATGTAAAAATAATATAACCTGGAGAAAAATATAATAAAATAGATGTCTATTCTATTACAAAGGGGTCTTCATGAAGACATAATTTTGAAATGTGTAGTTACATCTCCTCTACTTCAGAAATCCATCCTTAGGTAGCATGAGACCTAATGCATGATTATGGAAAGTACAAAAAGATAAAGTTCCAAATATGGAAAGTATGCTAAAAATGGAAAGTTCCATAAAAGGCAATAAAGTTATAAAACAAATGTTGGGATGTTTGACTAATTCACTACCATAACTAGACATGAATCAATGATCTATCCCTAAAAATGTATTGGCAATATTCATGCAAATAAGGAAATAAGAAATTATGGAAATAACCTATTTTGGGTAAAATATCAATCATACCATAATTGAAAGATTTTAAGATCCTTGGCAATCTTGCTTAGAATGGATTCAACATGGCATTTTAATTGGAAAATACAAAACATAAAAAATCAATCAAAATGGCATTTTAATTGAAAAATAAGCAAAATAACATTGATTTAATAGCAAAATCAATTAATTTAGGTCATGAAAATTACAATTGAGACCCTAATATCCTTAGCATTAATTAGGGTTTAGATGAAACACTCAATGGAATTCTAATAATGTCAATCAAATCAAAAATAACACTTAATTCAAATATATTACATTTTGAAGCCAAAATCAAATGAAAAGTGATGATTTATGATAGATCTAATGCATTTAAGCTACAAACATTATTAGAAGCATTAAATAAATTCAAAGCCGTATCGAAAAATGAGTGAAAAAAGGGATTTTGGCCAACCTAGATAAGTATATGTATCATATATTATGCTAGATATGTCACACATATATAAAAATAAAGTAATATGCATCATATAAATAGTATATATGTTGCACATTTATGTTGAACATGTGATATGCGCCATATATAATAATATATGCGATGCACATCATGTTTCATTGAAGGAAAAATAACAAAAGCATGAATGAAAAATGTTGTTTATTCGATTATTATAAGTCATTTAAGGTATGGGCAACCTTACATAACATTATCATGTTTGATGTAGTAACCAAAACATGAAGAAATTAAAAGAAAAATCAAAGAGAGAGGGACTTACCAAGGCTAGCAAATTCTTCCTCCCATCTAAAAAAGCTTAGGAATTTTAGTGAATCAAGTTTATCACTAGTCCTAATTAGTTGTTTACTATTCTGAAAGACCTTATACCTTCGAATTAAAATGTTTAAGTTGAATTCTCAAAATTGTGTTTGTAAGGCTAATACCCAAAGGGTATTTATAGAAGCCTTGCGAGGTGTGTTAACCTTAAGTTAGCAAAGTAGGATAATAGTTGGAAGCCTACCAAAGCTGCCCTCTTACATGGGTCAAATGATGGATGTACCTGTTGACCCTGACTTTTCACCATTGTATAATTTCAGATTTTTGTTGATTCCGCTAGGATTTAGTCCCCGGTATCGATCTCGATTATGCACATATGCCCCCTATGTCCTCCTCTGTGTGTTCTGGTGTACGGAACATCTCGAAACTGGTGGGGCCCACCATGGCGCCTGGCAGGACCCGCCATATATTCTGAGTGTTCTGTGCATACAGAACACCCTTCCCTGTTGTCTACGTGAATCAAAACACTTGAAATGCAAAAGTATTGCATTTTTGGCCCTAGGTACTATTCATTATAAATAGTGCATAGGTAGGGCCCATTAGGTAAAAGCGAGGCCCGCAGACCCTAATAACCTATTCTGCATGTTCTGTGCTTACATAATGCATCTTCCAGTTGCCTTACACAAGGCACAGCACTTAGCATCGCAAATGCCATCTTCCTGGCCCACTACACTATGGGACCCACCTAGGGCATCAGTGGTGCCCACTACCTTTATTAGCCCATTCTGTGTATTCTGTACTTACAGAATACATTTTCCAGTCGCCTTACGCAAGGCACAGTGCTTGGCATCGTAAATGCCATTTTCTGGGCCCATTACACTGTGGGGCCCACCTAAGATATTAGTGGAGCCTGCAGCCTCTACTAGCCTATTTTGCATATTCTATACTTACAGAATACATTTCATACCTGTCTACGCATGGTAGGATGCACAGAATGCAAAATATTGCATTTTGAACCTAGGTTACTATTCACTATAAATAGTACACAAGCGGGGCCCGCTTTCCCCAATTAGCCTATTCTGTGTATTATGTGCTTACAGAATACATTTCGCTACTGCCTTACGCAAGGCACATCCCGTGGCATCCCGAATGTCGCATTCCGGGCTTACCATTCTGTGAGGCCCACCAGGCACTAGTGGGGCCCGATACCCCTATTAGCTTATTTTGTGTATTCTATACTTACAGAATACATTCCACTGCTGCCTTACACAAGGCACACTTCGTGGCATCCTGAATGCTACATTTCTAGGCACTGCACTGTGGAGCTCGCTTCCCGCTATAATCCACTTTGATGCATTCTATACGCACAGAACACATCTTATTTGCTGCCTTACTTGAGGCAAAATGCTTGGCATGCTATTTGCCACTTCTTAGGCCCTTTTTATGCTGTGGGGCCCATAAGGTACTATTCATCATGAATAGTACCCATGTGGGCCCACCACCCAACTTAGCCAAATCTGAGTGTTCTAAACGTACAGAACACATTTTCATTAGTGCCTACGCGAGGGACGGCTCACGGCATCCTAAATGCCACGTTTTGGTCTTAATGGGCCTGTTAGGCCCAAAATGGGCCCATTAAGCAAAACTTGATGTTCGACGCAGAATTTGAGAAAACTTATAACTGTAAAGTTTCTCAAAATGACGTTTGCACTTTCTTGAACATATGGCATGCATCCCGTTCCGCCCATACGAGGCAGAGCGCATAGGGCAAAAATGCAACGTGCGTAGCGCATAGCCCTATAGGCTACGCATGTTGCATAGTAAAGATGTTTGGTCGGGAGCCTTCTCGAGACCGAATTTGGAAAAACTTTGTTCTACAAAGTTGTTCCTCACGTCAAATAATGCTTATACGCTTCGGGGCGCATCCTGGAAGTGACCATAGTGGGCCCTACGTGAGGGTTTCCAAACAATATGTGCGCGCATATTGACCTATGTGCGCAACATATAGGCTATGTGCTGCACACATAGCCCTATATGTGGTGCACATTGTCTTTAAATTTTTCAAATCAGGGCAAAAATTACAAAATTGCCACACCCAAAAATTGCTCTATAAATATAGAGCTAGGGGTTATCTGAAGGGGATCCCGAAATTGCCAAAAGGCAAGGCCAAACTCTGCCAAAATAATTTCTAAAATTAATTAAACACTTAATTAATTTTTCTTAGGGAATTAGAGACAAATTGGCACTAGTTAAGCTCCCAAAACACGTAAGGAAGCAAGATCAAGGAAGAACAGCCTTTGCAACAAGGTAATTTTCCTATTTTTCTTTGTTTTCCTTCTGTTTTTCTTAATTTTTGGGACTATATGTTGCACATATAGCGCTATGTGTGCCACATGTAGCACATGTGTGGTGCACATAGGCCTATATGTTGCGCATATAGGCCCCGATTTTCAAAGAAACTCCCATTTTTACTCTGGTTTTCTTCCCGATCTGGCCAATTTATGGTCATTCAAGGCCTTTCCATGCTTTGGGTGCCCTAGATCTGCCTTAAAACTTACTGGATCTAAAATAATTTTAACTTTAAAATTGTTTTTCATGATTTGGATGCAAATCCACGAGCAAAAATCCGGTTTTGGGTCGGATCTACCTAGATCGGGGCCAGATATAGGGTTTCTGCTGAAAACTTTCGGTTTTACTTCAGTTTTTCAAGCTATGTGCACCACACATGGCTCTATGTGCACCACATGTCCCTCATGTGTGGTGCACATAGATCCCGGTTTTCACAGAAAAACCCTATTTCAACCCAAATCGCTTTGGTTTTGAATTTTCCAATGACTCTAGTAGCTTTTCCGTGCACTTGGGGTTCTGGATCTGTCATAAATCATCCAGATCTACTTGATTTTAGCCTTAAAATTAATTATTTCAATTAATTGCTTAATTAATTGTTTGGTTCATCAAACCGAAGGCCAAAATGAGGTCAAAATGAGGTACTGTCTTCATTAAACTTGCGTATTTTTGTCTGTAGTTTGATTATGTACTGACAGATTTCATTTTCGTGTAGATTTATCAATTATGTGTGCTACATGTTAGCCTATGTGCGCCACACCTTGTCCATGTGTGGCGCACATAGCCTGATGTGCGGCGTGCATAGTTCATGGTTTTCCAGAAAAATCATATTTTAGGTCATATTTTCATCATATTTTGACGTATCCAGTGGTATTTGAGTCTCACAGTG
>CANYBF011822264.1:0-10014 GCA_948192965.1 Dalechampia spathulata | reverse complement strand
ATATATGTCATGTAGAGTATGGTTCTAAATTATGCAATTTACCATGTAATATGATGTCAAAACTACTGGAAATGAATGAAAACATGGTTAACAAGGTTACTTAGGAATGAAGAAACATATTGATAATGCAAGTTATCAAATTGAATATCCTATAAAACTATAATATACGCATTTGTAACACTAATTAATTTTATATATAGATATCATATAATTTAATTAGTAAAATAATTGTTAGAGCTAATTTAAGATAAGATAGCAGAGTTATACAATCTTACCCATTTTGAAATAGATAATCAAATTTATTTAAATTATTCTTATTTTACATATTATTAAAAATTATTCATTTTAAGCTAAATACTTCGTATGCTTTTCATTAAAAAAAATTTATAATTGTTTCAAAATTGAAAATTTAATATAGTTTTTTTCTAAATTGAAAATGTTTTATAAATATTTTAATAATGGAGAAAAATCATAGTATAATGCAAGTTGAATTATGTTTATTTTTATAAATATTTCTAAATGAATTGAATTATAAATAATGTGCATGCGCATATTTATGTAATTTATAATAAATTATTTTTAATTTTTATAGAAATATAAAGATGAAAGGATGAACATGTTAAGCATATTCCACGTACAATTTTATTAAATTATATATATATATATATTGCATGGAATTGACCACCATGTGCATTGGATTTCATAAGCACCATGTGCTAGAAAGCATAATCTGTATTGATTAATCCATCAATCAAATAATTAAAACTAAATTAATTATCTTGATTTTTAAATTAAAATTGAATATAAGTAAAATGAAAATAATAATAATAATAATAATAGACAAACTACCGGTTGGTTATTATATATATTTATTAGTGATTTTTTTATAAAATATTATTTAAATTTGTTGAAAATTAATATCTAAATTATATTAATTACATTTGATTTAATTAATCAAACTAAAATATTTATTCAATTATCCGAACATGGATAGAATCGAATCAATCAAATCGGTAGAAGTAATTAAAACATGGTAGGTGAAAGTGGGGGGGGATATGCACAGAGGGAGAAGCCTGTCCCGAGGGGGAATCTATAGGGAAGAGGGGGGTGTGCGTGTAGGAGTGCATATATAGGATCGGAGCAGATCCTGCATTCAGATATTTGCGGCTGCAAAGTTGTTTTCAATGGAACTGGCAAGTTGGGTTTTCTTTATTGTTCAATCTATGATTCTTGGTAATCTGTAATCCACTTTCGATCTCCATTTGCCTTTGTCAGTGTTCTGGTACCATCATTTCCAAAACTGTGTGTTTTTTTTTATAAAAATAATACTCTTTATTATAAAACGACTACGTTTTAGCAGTGGGTTGAATATTATTTTATTTTAGTAACATATATATATATATATATCAATTATTTTACGTGTAATAATTTGATTTGATGATTATTTCTATAATTTAATATAAAAGCTTTTTAATAATAATAATAATAATAATAATAATAAAGCCTAAAGAATCTTGCAAAAGGGCTGGTATGTTGGTGGCTCCTCATGTTGAGGAACTCTCCACCTTTAGAATCTTCTCAGTTAATTAATTCAACTAACTACATGTTAATTACTAATTAATTACTCTCTCGTTAGACTGCAAAGAGAATTTTGCTAGGCTGTACTCCACAACTGCTCTACATTTTCTACTGATTACTTTCAAATTATTATAATCTTAACATCCTAAAACCCCCCCGTGCATGCCTCAACACAAAACTCCTCTTTCATGTTCCTTTCGATCATGATGTTAAACAATTTCGACCCAATTGAATTTTGTTTTATTTACATTCTATTTCTTTATGATTAAAGAAGTTTGATTCTGAGTTTTTTAAAATTATTTAATATATCATGAGTTTAAATGAATTTAATCAAATCTTAATAAATATAGATTTTTTTATTTTTTATTTAAAAAATAAAAAATTCTTTATAAAAATATTATATTTTATGATTTTTTATTAATAATTAAATTAAAAAAAATTCATATATATTTATACGATTATAAATTTATAGATTATATATCTAAAATTAAATTATTTATATATAAATTAACAAGTTAGCTCACGAACTTCTTATTTAGCTGATTCATCTGATTCATGAATTTAAACGAATTAAGTATTATCTAGTTTGAGTTTAATTTATTTATTAAATTAAATTTGTTAAACGAGATTAAACAAAATTTTTATTGAGTTTGAAGTAACTCACAATCAAATTTGCATTCATATTTTGGATCTTATTGGTTCACAAATTTCACTATTCCAACTATATATTAATAAAAGATTCCTTTAAATACGTTTTAAATTTAATTTATATATAAAAATATATCGTTAATCATAAATTTTAGTAGTTTTATAGTTAGTATTCATTTCATCAAAAATATGTCATTTAAATAACTTAAATTAACAAAAATATCATGCTTTTATCACTCAGAGACACTCAAAGAAACAAGAATTTTCACAACTGCATAAAATTAAAAGGATTTGAAAAGATGTTTTTATAAATTGATAAAATTTTAAAGTAGAAGTGTAATTGAAATTCATATTAATAGAAATAAAATTGATAATTCATTATTGAAATAAACTATTTTGATAATCCAAATTAACAATAAAAGTATCACATTAAAATTACATATCAATCAAAATACAAATTTTTTTATAATAAAATAAAATAGAAATAAAAATGAAAATGTTAACACAGTTTCATAGACTTTAAAATTGAAGTCAAAATTAAATAAGAATATTTTAATTTGTATCAAATGTAATAATAGCTATATATTAATTAATATAAAATAAATATATTTATAAAATTTGATACATATTGTTAAATTATTGATAAGTTTATAATTAAATATGATAGATAAATTTCATGTAAAAAGATCTATAATTAGATATTAATTTTAAAAATTATTTTATTTTAAAATAATTATCTATTTAGAAAATTAATTCAAACTTATCCATTTCATTCTACTATTAACCTTCTTGATAAATATTGCTCTAACTTATTAAATATTTTTTAAAAATATTTAAATAAAATAACGCATAAATGAATGATGTTTTTGATATTAATAAAACAGATATGAATGAAAGGAGTACTAAGAAAAGAAAGAAAAGGTTAGCCAACAAGAAAAAGCAAAGAGAGCACTAATCTTGAAGAATGCATCAATTACAATAATAATTAACGATCTTGACAAATATGTTAAACAAATGATTTGGACATATCTTTCTTTAGTGAAAAGATCAACCAATAGGAAAGTGGACTTTATGGCTAGAGACCCCCTTCAAGGATTTGATCAAATCCTCCTCCTAAATGGATATCTAATCCTCCTATCTCCATAGCTTATGTTTTCTAATCCCATATCCAATTTATAACACATTATAATTATTTTAATTATATTGATTTATATATATGTATTTGACTCTTATCAAATGTATTAATTAATTATTTTGATTTAACTATCAATCAAACTAATATAATTATTATGACGTTTAAAATAATTTATTACATTTTACAATGTTAATGATGAGTTTTTATATAAAAAAAATGTTTTGCATTCAAACATTTTTTATTAAATATCAACGAAAAATCTCAATTTACATAATATATAAGTGAAATAAATTGATACATAATAGAAGTTAATTGAGTTTTTGTAAGATGGATACAATCCTATTTAGAATCATTATTATGAATTCGATCCAACATTCCTTTATCCTTTAGCTATTGAAAAAAAATCATCTGCATAATATATGTAAAATCTTAAATACTATCAATTCTCTTAAATTTAATTTTTTTTAAAAATATATTTTAAGATTATAATACATTTAATACGTATAAATATTCATAATATTTAACTGTAACTTGATTTAATTTGATAAGATTTTTTTTTTCTGAAAAAGAAACTCTTTGTGCCTTATTACTCAATGTCAATTGTAACAATTCACTTGGAAGTTGCTCCAACGAACCAACGATTGAAGTTTCTCTCAAGTTTTGTTTTTCTATTCTTCTGTCAATAATAATGAAAAAAAGCATCCTTGAAAGTTTCGGGTGATAATATGAAATGTTAATGATATCTTGTCTGATGATATGATGAACGCATTCACAACTGAAAAGCAAGTGCTTTACATCCTTAAACTATTTCTGCAAATCTTAATCTTCAGTTTGAGGGACGTGGAACCTTCATTTACATTCTTAACCACATTCTTAATCAACAATCTATATAGAAAAGTCGCTCATACCATTTATTATAAGAAGTTATCCTCGAATCATCATAAAAAATAATTTCATAATAATAGTTAAAAATGATAATTCATTTACCCACTAAACTAACCGAGTATTAATTATGATATCGTTATTTAAATTCAATATAGATGTAGGATTTGAATTGATATTCTTGAGGAATCGTTTTAGTTATCAGCAGCTAAATTATCTTTACCAATGTTTTTATAACTAAAAATCGAATAGTGTCCGAACCAACTTATCTGTCATTTCATGGACGATGGAATCACATGGTACCTTCTAATTGTTCCTGAAATGAACTGAAACTTCTTTTCTTTCTGTTTACAGATAGAAACTTAATTTGATTGGAAATCATATTTAATAATGGAAGTGATGCGTAAAGAAAGTACATTTTATTCCATATTAGAAGACGAAAATCTAGAGTTCTAACGAACACACAGTCCTTGAAAATTAACCTCCATTACTCATAGCACCCACTTGTTTAACGTGGAAAAGACGTGGCATAAAATTTCCCCTAGTTTCTAATAGAATGACCAACACTAGGGCTATGACCTGGGGTAGTTGGCCGGAAGTCGTCGACATGGCCTGAGGTTGGAGACGGTGGTGATGACCCAACACTAACGCCAGCAGCTGCTGGTGCCGGTGGAGACGTGTTATTTTCAACAGCAAACACTTGTCTGTTGGAGTCATCATGATGAACATGCACGTTATGGTTAAAAATGGTTGCGTGTTGTTCTTCGAACTTGGTATTATCAGAGGTTTGGAACTTGTGGTTCATCTCTATTTTGATGGGTCTTCCATCAATGCATTGAAGCTCTTGACAGAAAATGAAGAGCACGATGAGAATGGGAGAAGCCAAAAGCGAAGTTCTCGGTCGGGCCATGAAGAATAAAGGAAAAAGGGATTGGGTTTAAGGAAAAGGAGAGGGAGTTTTAAGTTAGTATAGTAGAAGAAACTTGCTTAGTTTGAAACGTGGTAAACTAACTAAGCAAGCAACTTGTTGAACACCTTACTTGCCTTGGGTATTTATAGAGAGGGATTCCCACGCATCTCTGTCACTTTCTTCTTCTAACTTGCAAGGTAGATGGTGACTGGATTAATTTCAATAACCGAAAAGATGAAATATTAGTTCTAAATTGTCCTATTAAATGTTAATTTACATATATATATATATATATATAGATAGGGGAGACATAGGCAGGATGGTCTGTGAACACAGTCAGCATTCCACAGGGAACAATATGTAAGCACGATTTCAATGATGTGATAATACAAAGCATGCATGAAGGGCATAGCTTAGTCTAGGTTGATATCTTTAGCAGTTTGAAAATTTAAAGCCCGCAATGGGCGGCTGCTTTGTATTAACATTTGTGATATATATATATTACATAATCTTATAAACCGACTTTACATTAATCGAATCGAACGATCAGACAAACATTCTGTCTCAGATATTCGCTGTCTGCACAAAATTTTGTGGAGGCAAGTTGGAGTTGGCGCAGAATGTCCCACCCCATTCAGATTTCCAATACTTTCTGTCTCCTTTGGCTTCTTCTTGTCCTATCTTATGCTGTTTTTATAATGTAACGTATTGACATTTTCCGTCACAACAGGGGATTTTCAAGGCAAAAATGATATATAATTGAATAGTAAAACAGCCACAAGTGGTTCTTAATGGTAAACTAGGAATAACCCACTTTTTTTTTTTTTTTAGTTTAGTTGAGTTTAGGAATTTGAAAATTTTAGCATGAAAATCGAACCTATTTCAAACTGAATCGATATCAAATTAATATATTTCAACGATTAAATCAAATTGAACCTACAAGATGTACAATCTTAAATAACATATTTTATGCATACAATGTCATTTGAGTCCAAAGCGATGTATAAAATATAATGATCAAAAGAACTATAAAACTTGAACGTTTATCTCGTATTTATATATAATACAGACTAATCTGAATTCGAGCAGAGTAAGCAGAAGCAAAGATCAGAACGCTGATAGATAAGTTCATAGTCCAAATGCAGCAGCAGTTGTTGATAGCTGCGTCCATCTGAAGAAAAGGAAGTTGCTTCTGCTACAAGTCGCAAGAGGTTTCTTCGAATTCTTCTTTTTGATCGTACTAACTGGTTAAGTATTGCTCGTGATGATAACTGGTTAGTTGATTCCTGTACAGAGTAAGGATCCGGAAGCGGAATGATTTTTCATGTCTGGCGTTGAAAGTCGCAGATGGATTCCGGGTGATCAATGAGAGAGATGATCAAGCCAAGGAACAAGTCTGGGGCTCAACCAAGAGTTGAGGAAACAAGAAAGATGCACACGTTAGTACTCCATCGTCAAATTTTCATCTTAGCCATTATGTTGTCATGGTTGGATTGAGTTTAATTTGACTCCGGTCTTCCAGGATTTCTGCACTGAGTCGAAGTTTACAAGACTGAAACTTGTATCGTCATGGTTTTGTAAGCTTAAGGTCATTGCAGGGAAGGCACCCTCTGCAACGAATTAGTTGAAACTATATTCACTCGCCCCATTTTTTGAATTTGCTGAATATTCGATTCAGTAGTCGTTAGCTTGGAGGAAACTCTCATACGCTGTTCCGGTTAACGTCTTGTTGACATCTTCCCAGTTCTTAACAAGGTCAGACACTGGACCTTTATGTATTTTTACTTGACGGCTTGTTAAATCCATCAAAGGAAGCCCCAGAAATCTGTGAACATCCTCAAGTTTCTGCGGCAAGAATCCGAGTGTGCATTGAAGAAATGAGAATTCACGGGTATCAACACTTTCTACTAGCAAGAGCATGAATTTGCAGAATTGCAACATGCAAATGATGCAATAGACTGAACTAAATTAACTTACAGTGCGGTTTTTGACAAGATCCTCATAGTACAAAATCATGTGCCTGGTACAATTAAAGTACTCTAAAGCCTTGGCAGCTGTTATCTTCATATCCTTTAGATCAGATATCAACAGTTTAGAATTGATCGTAGGCTTATATCTTGCAAGTGTATCAGCCTGGAGGAAATGGCAACTGAAAGTTTAAGATCATGTATATTATATTCATGAAATGGCGTGAGAAAGAATCAACAGGAAGAAAAGAGAAGAAGTCGACCTCTTCGGCTGAATGAACATGAGACTTGTGTGTTCCATTCAACGGTTTAGCGTATCGATCATAGGAATTAGCAAGAAGAGAAACCATACGACGCAACAGGTTTCGACGAAACAGAAAAATTGCAGATACACCTCTTCTCCTGAAGTATTCTACAATTGCTCTGTGGTGTTCGATTAATCCCTGCATAAATCACAAGCAGCCAACAAGTTAGCCTCTTTCCCTCATCAGAAAGTATCAGAAAATTGCCAAGCCAATCCTTTCTATGACCTATAACAAACTGAAAACAGAATGCCTTTCTAACTAATTCTTCGGTTTTATCCTGTTGAAGGATGCTCAAGTTTATCTTGGAATTGCATATGGAAGCAAATATCAGTTCATATGAACGAATTCATCAAAGCGGATAATGAAAAAGATAACAGCTTGGAAAACAATTATCAAAAGGCTGTAATCTTACAATCGTCACATAAGTATAGTTAAATCAGCTTGAACATGTACCTGATTAAGCATCCACTTGAAGCCAACAGCTGCAGAACATTCATTCTTAGAAGCACTAGTGAACCAGTCCAAATTGTAAACTTTGTCTAGAGTTTCTAGAATCGACGAAGAATTTCTCCTTCGATCCCAAACAGAAAATATTTCTCCATTTGAGCTCACATTAACATGGCTGTTCAACAAGGTTTCAAACCATCCACTCCCTGATCTCTGCGTTGAAATTATAGCGAAGTATGTAACAGGATTATGCACACATTCGGACCTGAAAAACAAGGCAACCAAACATTGAACCTGTGGAACTGCTAATGGAAATCCTAATCGAACAACAGAAAAGAAGAAATCTTTCAATTACCTATTAAAAGTTTCAGGATGAGGGAAGTGTACAGCAGGAAATTGCTTTTCTTTTGGTTCATCATAACAAGGCCTGTCAATGACTTCAACTTTGATTCTGCTGCTGGAGCTTATCTGATTAAAACAGATTATGCAGATATAAACACCACAGGCCATGGCAAACAGTAAGACTATCATCCTTAACAGAATGGAAGATTTCTTGGTAGGTTTTATGATTATTGTAACCTGTTACACACAAAACATCATCAGGGAAACAAATTGCTAGAAATAAGCAAGAACAGTGACTCTAATATGATGTAAATTAACGCATAAACACAAGTTTCAGCTCCTAAAAACTTCATTAAACAACAGAATAATGTGGGATTAGGATCATTAATCATTACTTAGTGCTAAATATATGGAAAAAGCTTTCATTTTACGAACCCATGTAGATTCTTCTTCCACAATCATAAATTTGCAATCTTTGGAGACTGGAAGAACTTTTTTGAAGAAACTAAATAAACAAACAATTCTCACCTTCTTATGTAAACGGATGAATTCTGCCATAGCTCTAAGCTTCGAGCGAGGCAAAGAGTGAGTGACTACCCATAAGAAAAACAAAAGATCAAAATGCTTTGGAAGCAGACATGGAAGAAAACGCCATTATATCTTGGAACTCAGAATCTTAGCAGAGTTGCAGAAGAGGTACAGAATTCAAAATTTCTTTTTTACGATCAAATATGTTTGAAAATGAATATTAGGAGAATATTTATTATTTGGATTATGTTTTAATATTTATTTTAATATGTATATTATGATATTATTTTTACTTTCATCATCAATACGTTGAACAACATTTTTTTTTTGTAAAAAAAAAAATTCAATTTCATAAATTTACTTTTTATTTAGACACCATTTAATAAATTGAGCGAGATTCAATCTATTAATTTATATTTAAATCACCTTATTTTATTTTTATAAATTAATTATATTATTTTATATTATAGGAATTATTTTATATTAAATTTGTCAAGCTAACTCATATAATAAGTAAATAAATAATATTTCGTCCAAGGATTATAAGACTTCGTCTTTTGTTTCGATAATTCCGATGTTTTGTATTATTTTTACTTTCAATTTTTATTTATTTTCATTATAATTTTTTTATTTAAATCTCATATATTTTTAATTAATTTATTACCCATTAAAGTTTACTTTAATTTTCAAAAACTTTTTTTAGAATTTATTAATTTAATGACCTAATATTATATTAAAAAAATATAGACAATAAAAGGAATTTCGTAGTCTGGAGTATTAATTCTAGTAATAGTAATAAATATTCCCATTCAAATACTATTATCTGACCAAAATGTATTTTTATATTTTTTCTTGCAATTTTTTTTATTCAATTAACTGAAAAATAAAACAAATTGTACCCAGAAAATCCAAAATAACTAACTTAAGATACCTATAAAAGAAAATTGTACACTTAAAATAATGCTTTTCAAAATTTATTATAAATGATAAAAATATTTAATATAAATTTGATATAAATTTATCATAAAAATCATTATTTCATTATAAAATATATAGAAATATAATGTAGATTATCATATGAAATTATTAAAGTCTAGTTTAGATTAAAAACTCAGATATTTAAAATTAATTTCAAAATAATTAATATTTGATTTTATATTTTATATATTGATATTGATAATCTATTATAATATATTTCAATATTTTTATACAGTAATATTTCATAATAAATTAATAAACATATTACACGTGATTTCTAAATTTTTTTTTATA
>CANYBF011822131.1:0-24428 GCA_948192965.1 Dalechampia spathulata | reverse complement strand
CATGGACTTCAATATATAGTTTAATACTCCAAGTAAAACAAGTTCATTTAAAACATTGTACTATATAATGAATAATGCCTTTATTAATGAAAACGTATAGTACAAATACACATGATGCTCTAGAGCATACACTAACACAATATAATATAATATAATATAATATAATATAATATAATATAATATAATATAATATAATATAATATAATATAATATAATATAATATAATATAATATAATAAAAATAAAATAAAATAAAATAAAATAAAATAAAATAAAATAAAATAAAATATTATATGGTAAAATAAAATATCTTTCATTTGTATGATGTATATACACATTATTATTCACACTTAAATATTATTTTAACTTCTTTTATTTATATATACATACATTTTAATCATCGTTTAAAATCAGGTACATAAGTTTACATATACACGTACATATTCACATACAATTACACGTACACTCACACGCGTAAACAAATTTCTTAATCATGCACACGTATATATATTAAATATTCTTTAAAAATCCATATACATAACATGTATAAAAAATGATATCTACACATATACAAATATCCACATATTTAGTAAATCTCAATCTCAATGTTATACCCATTTTATGTTCATCATATTCCCTATTCAATGATTTTGCCAATTATTATCATATCAATATTAGAACTCATATCAATTAGCATGTCATTTAATTTCCATATCATTCTCACATATCACATAATTCCATATTTAATCTCAATCATACACATAGATTAATTAACATTCATCACACATATAAGCAATGCAATACGCTACGTGTGTGGACGTGACAACTCTTTCCCCCTAAATTAGAATTTTGACCTCAAAATTCTAACCCTAGTTACTTGTAAATAAGTGAGGATATTGCTGTCTAATAGTCGATTCATGTCCCTACATTACGTTTTACCCTGTATGGTGATTCCATAACACTTTAACTAGTGGAATCCATTTGTTCCTCAACTATTTCATCTCAAGAGCTAGAATTCTGATTGGCTCTTCACAGTAAGATAAATCAGACTGAACTTCTATATTCTCCTCTAATATGATATGTGAAGGATCAGACCTGTATCTTCGTAACATAGATACATGGAAAACATTATGAATTTTATCTAGTTCTGGTGGCAAAGCTAAACGATAAGCTAACGGTCCAATTCTTTCCAACACTTCATAAGGACCAATGAATCTCGGACTCAGTTTCCCTTTCTGACTAAATTGTAAAATTCTCTTCTACAGTGATACTTTTAGAAATACCTTATCCTTGATATTATATTTAATGTCTCTGCACTGTAGTTCTATATAAGATTTCTGTTGATTAGTTACTATTTTCAATTGATCTCTGATTAGCTTTACCTGCTCTTCTATTTTTTGTATAATGTCAGGTCCTAATAACCATCGTTCACCAACTTCATCATAGTTCAATGGAGTTCTACAATATCTGCCATATAGTGCTTCATATGGTATCATCTAAATACTAGATTGGAAACTATTATTATAAGTAAATTCAATAAGGGGAATTTACCTGTCCCAACTACCAATCTATTTTAAAACATAAGCTTGAAGCATATCTTCTAATATCTAAATAATCTGCTCGGACTATCCATTCTCCTATGGATGGAATGTTGTGCTGAAATGTACCTTAGTGCCTGGGGCTTGTTGAAAAATCTCCCAAAATCGGGAAGTAAATTGTAGATCTCTATAAAAAATAATAGATGATAGCACTCCACGAGGTCTCACTATCTCTCGGATATATAATTCTGCTAGTTGTTCTAAGGTGTAATCCATACGTATAAGTATAAAATGCATTGATTTAGTCAATCTATCAACAATTACCCAAACAACATCATATTTACTCTATATTAGTAGCATTCCTGTAATAAAATTAATCATCACTCTATCCCATTTCCATTTTGGTATAGATAATGGTTGCAATAAACTTACTGGCACATGGTGTTCAGCTTTCACTCGTTGACACACTAAACATCTAGAAACAAATTTTGCAATATCTTTCTTCATACCTGCCTACCGGTAAGATAGCTTTAAGTCTCTGTATATCTTAGTACCTCTAGGATGATATGAATATAAGCTATTATGGGCTTCATCTAGTTTCTATCTCTTTAGTTCTTCATTTGCTGGGATGTAAATATGACTTTTCTGCCTTAGTAACCCTTCCGAATCTAAAGTGAAGACATTCTAGTTAACTGCCTGGATCTTCTCTTAACTGCTTTTGATATTCAGCATCATTATGAGCAGCTTTTTTAATACGGTCCCGTAATAAAGGTTCACCTATAACTGTAATTCAGCTAGAACATAATCTGGTTGCACCGTCAATATAGCATTCAACTATCAAATTTCCTGTACTAACATCATTGGCGACTGTTGTAATGTAGCAAATGTTTTCTAGCTCAAAGCATCAGCTACCAGATTAGCTTCCCCAGATGATAGTCTATGATGCAGTCATACTCTTTAATTAATTCAATCCATCACCTTTGCCTCAAATTTAACTCTTTCTACGTTCCTAAATACTTCAAGCTCTTGTGATTTGTATAAATATAACACTTCTCACCATATAAGTAATGTCACCAAATCTTTAATGCGAACACAATAGCAACCAATTTTAGATCATGTGTCAAATAGTTTTGTTCATGCAGTTTAAGTTATCGAGAAGCATAAGTAATCATCTTCCATTCTTGCATTAGCACACAACCCAAACCATTCAGTGAAACATCACTATAGATAACATATTCTTTCCCTGGTATAGGTAAAGTCAACACTGATGATTAGGTGAAACATTGCTTCAGTCAGTCAAAACTCTTCTGGCATTTCTTTGTCCACTCGAATGATACATCTTTCCATAGAAGTGTAGTCAGAGGTATATGAATCATGGAAAAACCCTTTATAAATCATCTATAGTATTCTGCTAAACCCAGGAAACTATGCACTTCAGTAACGGATTTTGGAGCCTACCAATTCATAACAGCTTCTATCTGGCTAAGGTAAACTATAACACCTTTGGCTGAAATCACATACCCCAAAAAGCAAACTTGATCCAATCAAAATGCACATTTTGACAATTTCTCATATAACTGCTTCTCTTTCATCAATTATAAGATAAGATGTAAGTGTCAATCATGCTCTTTTCAATCTCGAGAGTAAATGAAAATATCATCAATGACGACCACAACAAACTGATTAAGATATTCCTTAAAGATTGTATTCATTAGAGCCATGAACGCTGGCGGTGCATTAGTCAATCTGAAAGGCATAATTAAAAATTCATAGTGCCTATACCTCGTACAAAAAGTAGTCTTCAGAATACTATTCTCCTGAACTCTCAACTGATGGTAACCAAATCTCAGATCAATCTTCAAAAATATAGCTACTTACTTCAATTAATCAAATAAATTATCAATACGGGGTAAAGGATAACGATTCTTGATGGTCACCTTATTCAATTACTGATAATCAATGCATATCCATATAGTTTCATCTTTCTTCTTCATAAATAGTACAGGTGCACCCTACAGAGATACACTTGATCGAATAAATCCCTAGTCTAGTAACTCTTGTAACTGCTATTTCTACTCCTTCAATTCAGTCAGAGCTATATGATAAGGTGTAATAGATATCGGTTCAATTCCAGGCAAGGTCTCAATCTCAAATTCAACATCTTTGATTGGAGGCCATCTTGGTAATTCATCTAGAAATACATCTAGGAAATCATGTATTGTACAAATCTTAACTAGCTGTAATCTTGGTTATCTAGTATGAACTAAATGTGCCAATACAGCTTCACACCATTGTTTTAGCAATTTCTAGGTAACTATTTCTAAAATCAAACTGTGAACAATCGATGGTTTAATTCCCTATATACACACTAACTCATAATCCAAGTGCTGAAATGTAATAATCTTCTTATTACAATCCATTACTGCTTGATATTAAGATAACCAATCCATACCCAATATAATATCATATTCTAAAAATGGCATCTTGATTACGTCAGTAGGGAAAACTGTATCTTGGAAAACCAACGGGCACTGATGATAAAATCTATTCACTACAACATCTTTCCCTAAAGGACTAGATACTAACATATCATACCCTAATCTATAACTCATGATATCTAATAAGCATGCAACTCTAGTGTTGATATATGAATGACTCGATCCAGGATCAAATAATACTAGCATATCATGATTAAGATATGGAAATTATCGATCATAACATCCATAGCTCGTAAATCCTCTTGCTATCGTAGACTGTATACTCAAGCTGGAGCTCCCACCATTTGGTTAACAAAACCCTGACTGCAAGGTCTACTGCCACCACTTTGGCCTCAATCTCAACCTCTGCTAAAATTATTAGTCTATGATACTATAGTCGTCAATCAAGCTACATGACTCAAATGATATGATCCACCCTCTGCAATCATATGAATTGGCATCACATTACTATTAGGGCACTCTTGAGTATAATGTCCTACACCTCCATAATGATAACATAAACCTGTATCAATTCTACAAGCTCCCAAATGATATTTATTATACGTGGGTCAGAATTAAAGTCCTTCCTTAAAACCATTATGACTAATGAACTATCCACTCTATGCTCTATTGGGTATTAGTGGTTTGAATCTAGAGGATTATGGTGTAAATGACCCTCTAAATCTACCCTTCTTCTATGAACTGGAAGGAAAACTAGGGCCTCTGGGCTGTTTCCTAGCCCACCGAGCTCGGTTCTCATCCTCTTTCTGAATTATACTCTCTTAGCTTAAGGCATTCACCACCAATGCTGAGAAATTATCATAATTAAATCTCTATACTAGAGATCTAATTCTAGGATTCAAACTCTGCTTGAACCTCTTACACCTTTCTCGCCCTGAAGTTAAAATGCTACAAGTATAATAAGCAAGTCGAGTGAATTCTCGCTTGTATTCTGCCATTGACAAGTTTCCTTATCACAATCCCAAGAATTTTTATAATTTCTGATTAGTATATATGATCGGAACATATTTCTACAAAAATTTCATCTGGAAGTCTGCCCAAGATAAAACAAGAGGCTATGCTAAACCTTGTGGAATAATCTTCCACTATTCATAGGCATCGTCTTAAAGCAAGGAAATAGCATACTCAAATTTTAGCTCATCGAAACAATTCATCTGTCGAAGTACCCTCCGTGTACGCTCTAGCCACATCTCGACCACATAAGGGTTAGTAGTCCTCCAGAAATCTATAGCCTTATAGCTTCTCAGCTTCTTAAAGTCCCGCTTTGGTTCCTCTCTCTGAATAACTATAGGTGGAGCTGGTATAACCTATTCATGCTGTCCCTAAAGAGTATCGAGGAACTGCGCAAACCATGCAACTATAGGTTTACTCCAACAACTGTAGGCTATTCAACATGTGGCACTCATTCTGCTTGTTTCCCCTGTTCACCTTATCTTTGGTCACCCTTTGTTTGATTACTAGCCTTAGATGTGCCTTCTTGTGAATTAAAATTACTTTTACCATCTTTGCTAATAATCATAGCTCTATCTGTCATGATGATTATTCTAAAATAATATATAAAATAAAAATAACATTCATTAGCATCATGGATTAACAGAACTCTTATTTGTTCAACTTCTACTTTGATAGTAAATACAATCATAAATTGAGCTAAACCATAGCTCTGATACCACTCTAACATGTTATGCCTACTACAGTATAATATGCTCTTGTAGCGTGGATACCAACTTCCTAAAAATGAGAAAATTGATAATCACCCTACAAGGGATTTGAATAATTAACCTATTAAATGTAGTAAATTTTTTTTATGATGTAAAACATGTATAGCAATATACCACCTGTAAGCATTCTGTAAACATATAATAGGATAATATTATAAGTCAAGCGTCTATGCTTTCAAATATTTAAATAGTAAAGACATGCAAACATTACTTTATTATTTTAGGGACATCCTTGATGGTATTGTTATATTTACATCGTAAACATAAAACATAACAGTAATATATATTACAATTATTTTTACTGCCAACAATATAAAAAGTGTAAGCTACATGAAAATCGAGGAGTAGGAGTCTGCCGTGAAGTTCGAGTCCTCTACCCAAAATCATTATCTCAGGGGCCTGCTACTGTCACTGCTATATCCAACGCTCTCATGTGTCACTAGTGTCTACATTCATTAATTGAAAAATGCTGAGTATAAAACTTAGTGGTGCTAATAAAATGAATAATTATAAATAACATAATATTCACATAATATCATAGAATCATCATTTCCAATATAATCAAGCATTTCAGTAAAATTTCCTTTCAAAAATAAAATGTGCCATTAGTTGAATAACATTATCACTTGTAACCACTTTTGCTGTTTACCTATGAACTGTATTACATAATCATCATTCATTCACAACAATTCACAGTGTAATAATAATTATAACATTTCAAATGTTATTTCATTATTAAATGTTAAATGCGATGAAATATGCTTTTGAGAATGCAATTTATGAATTACACTCTTCCTCTATTTTTCCTTTGCCATTTTCATTTCATAGAGCCCCTTTTTCACTTATGCATATTTCTATACTGGTTTTCCATTTCTATGGTTCAACAAACAGGTATCCATTTCATTTCCATTCGATTTCTTGTGGAAATCCATTTTTTTTATCCTAGTACACTTTCATTAAACATTTCCTCACTTTTGCTCATTTTCCTCCTTCCTTATTTCCCTATGATATGCCATGTTATGATTGATATGATGATGCATTCATGATTATGAAGTAATGAATGCGTATAATGTAATGTTACAGATAATCATTTAAAGATATTGCATTATATTATAATAACGTTCCTCTATAGATCATTATATTATATTTTTAAGTTATACTATAATCAAATTGTTTACAGAATGATCCTAACTCCTGTTTTGTTTTACACATTTCATATTTTAAAGTTTTTTGCAATTTTATATCTTGACAAAGTTTTAGACTGATTTTTGAATTATACTAATTAGTTGACCATAAGTTAGTAAAATATAAGGCATAGGGTTTCCAAATTCTTATTTTATATTATTTCATACCTTTTCTCCTAGGAAAAATGGAAGTCCAGTTAAAAACTTTTCTTTCTAAAAATCCTGATTAGAGTCTTCTCTTAGTATTATACAAGTTAAAAATATTATTTTATAATACTGAAAATCACTTAATTTTTTACATCTGAGGTTACTTACTAATTTTTCACTTTTATCTTTTAAATGATCTAAATCTCTTATAAAATATAATGATATAGTTAAGATTAATGTAGATACAATATCTTGTATTGTATTGCCATATTCATCTAATACAGGTGTTCTATCTTCATATATTTTTATAGCATTTAATATTTCTAAATGTTGATTATCAGTTAAATGATTATCTCACCAACCTTTTAATTGACTCATAAATACTGCAATTATTAATTCTGCTATATTTTTATTAGAAGTATTTATTTGAGTTTTATATGCATTTGTAGCCATAGTCACTTATTGAGTAGACTAAGAATATTATATTCTGATAAATTATATATATTCCATTCATAAACCGAAGAGGCATTATATTCATATTGTGATAAAATGTTTGGCCTATCATTTATTCCAAGATCTGGTGTTGATACTATCTGTTGATTATGAGTTATGCAATTTATTCATGGACCTAATGTTTTACTAAATGATTCTATATCTTCAGTTTCAGGGGAAGAGTTTTCCTTTGATTCTGAAGTAATATTTTATGATACAGTATTAATTATTTTAGTTCTAGATATTGATGTTACCGTTTTAAGTTGTTCTTTAATTGCTTTTATAAAATCAAAATTTTTGTCATCTTTTATTTCTTTTTGACTATTAATAGAAATTTGATATTGTTTAAAAACATGATTTTTTTAAATTTCTTTTCCTTAGAATCTTCTTCAATTTTAATTTCCTTAACTTTAATAGATTTTTCTATTCTATTTAATTGTTTTCCTATACTACAAAGATGTGCATTAGTAAAATTATTTTGTTCTAATACTTTTCTTTATGGATTATCTTCTGTTATAATTTTAAATGGTGATATCATTCTTTCATGTTCTCCATAATTAAATAAGCTATTCATTTTAAATGGATGTTCAGATTGAATTATTTTACCCTTTACCTTCCATTCTGTTTCTTTATTTCTTACAGTTATCAAATTTATATTTTTCTTATAAATTTATTTAAACCAAATAAAAAATTTAATCTTTACCTAATTTTCTTATACAAACTTAATATACTTTTCTTTTAATTTATTAATATTATTTTCTCTACTAATTTTTAATAGTATTTTTATATTTTTGTAGTTGTTATCTCATTATAAAATTCTTCTTCATTAAAAAGAAGTTCCTTAGTTATTACATTTACTTCTCTCTCTTGGTTTATCATATTTTCTGTTATAGCAGATTCTATAGGTGATTCAGGTGATGATATAGTTTGTTCATTATACTAATTTATTCTAAGGTTTGGATCTAAGTTATCGTATAAAGAATGTGGTATATTTAAACTATAATCTATATTTTTTAATCTATGGCTTGATTCTGGTCTATTAGACGTAGAATATCTAGGTTTAACAAAAGTTTGTAAAACTTGTTTAGGTTCATTATACAAAGCATAAAAAACTGATGGTAATTGTGAAGCCCTTCCTATATTTATAGTTGAATTAGTAGAAGATGTATTAGAATATCATGAGCTTATACTATGTCTAACAAATGTTAATTTTACTTTTCCATCATTATATTGTTATATTTTATTTAAATTTACATTTGGTTTTATTTTCTCAAGTTCAGGTGGAGGGACAGCTTCTTTTAGGACCCACTTATATGACAAAGAAATATCTTTCCACTATATAGTTTTAGGGATTACTGTATTTGCTTTACTAAGATCTGTTTGTAAAAATTTAGTTTCTCCTACTTTTGGTTGAATTTTATATTTCATAAAAAAAACAGATACCATTGCCTTATAATGTATTTATATATTAAAGCTACTGGAATAGATCCTTCTAACATTTTATAATTATGATTTTTTATTTCTAACACTACACTTTTTAATATATTTGCATCATTTAATGAGACAGTTATGTTTGGGTGTACATCAAAAGAGATTGGTCCTTCACTAAGACTTGTTTCAACCGATCCTAGAAAAGAATCTTGAAAATTTACAAACCTAGCATCTCTAATTATAGCTAAAATACTTGTATTTAGTCCTTCTCTAGTTAAAGGTTTTATACCAATTTGTATTATTCCTATATGTATATATTTAAAACTCTTATTTTTATGTTGTTGTAATGTTTTAGATGATAAAAGTATTATACATTCAAAAGGTTTACTTAATTGTATATCTTGTTCCTTAGTTTTTATAGTGTAATCAGTTTTAAATAAGTTTAATTTTGAAATTTTATAAATTTGTTCTTTATCTATTTTACGTATATCCCAATCATCAATTCCCTTTTTATAAACTTCTAATATTACTATATTTCTATTTTCTACTCTTTTTGTTTTTGAGTTATCAAAGTTATCAGATTTAGTAGTATAATAGATTTACACAAAAAAGGTTTTATTTTTAAAAAATTTTATAATTAAAATATAATTATTGACTCTTAGATGCAACCATCGACTTATTGCCATAAGCTGCCTATCTTTGGTATAAACAAGACTAACTACGTATCCAAATCCTTAAGTCAATTATTTTGTTTTAAATTACTTAAGTTTTTTAATTATGAATTTTTTTTTCATATAGATCTACAATATATATATATATTACAAGTTAGGAGTAAATTAATAAGTTAATATTATGCGAAGTAAGTGGTTTGATGAGAGTTTTCTTCATTTTGAAGGAAGCTATCTTTTTAAGGTTGTAGATTAAAGTGGGGTATGTGTTCTTCTTTTTTATGTGTGGTTCTTTCTCTTCTAGGCACAAACATAGACAATTCAATCCCCAATTATTTGTGACTTCTAGCTATAGGGTGCGATAATTCAAATCTGAACAAGGTAAGGGTGCTGGCTAGGTTAAGACATGATTATGTATATGACTTGCATTTGAGTTGTGAGGAACCCTCTCTCATTGTTGTACAATCCTAAGGATAGAACTTGAGAATTTAATTATGCAAGCTTCAGATTCTTGCATGGTTTTGTTGCTGGTATGTTTCTAATGTTTGCACCAATAATTTAAATTGTTTAAATTATGAGATTTGTTATTCAAAAAACACTATGTTCATGATTAGCTTGTTGAAAATGACAGGCTAGCAAAAAATGGATTCCATTGAGTTATAAAGGAGGTTTAAAAGGCTAGATTAATCCTTCCCATTTACTTCAAAGAAATTTTAAATCAGCGTATAACCCTCTATTGGACCACATTATCTTCCTATGATGTGGTTGCTAGGAGTGGATTGTAGATACTGATTATAGATGCTTGAATTTCTAACCTTTCTTGAGTAGTGGGGTGAGTTAATATTAATGGACTTTGTGTGTGTTGAATAGATTTTATGCTGGTAGAGTGCTCCATATACCTGCTTATGTAAGATCTAGAAACTTGTTTAAGTTAAGGTGGAATAATGTGGTTAGATCATAACTATGCTTGGGTTGTAATAGGTGTATAAAAGCATCTTATTTGAATGCTAAGTTTAGACTTGTGAGATTGATGATTATCATGATTTAAATTATTAGATGATTAAGTTAATTGGTAAGAATTATTGCTGGTAATGGGATAGAAATGAAATGAATCCATGCATCTTACCTTTGTAAAAATGGACTGATGATTGTTGTGAAAATGGTATGTGTATAGATTAGTTACATATGTTTTCTAGGTATATTAATCAAGAATTACATAGATACAATCACTTCCTAGAAAGAGTCCAAGTCATAATCATAAAACATGGATATTGAAATCACCTAAATAGACTTAGGATTAAGGGAAAAAGTGGTTATTATGTATGTATACACCATTTAAATGTTGCTAGTAATTCCATAAGTGAATGTACTTAATTAGCTGGCCATGAGTGTATACTTCCCCCCTTGTATTTTATGGTTTAATACATATGATAACTACAATGGAAACCTGGATACTAAGGACTAGAAGTTGGGCTGCCAATGGAAGTTACTCATTCATGTCATGCGTGTTTAAGTATATGCATGTGCACTAATTCTAAAGGTTGAAAATCCTAATTCAGAATGGTTAATTTTAAAGTTGTACCACATTTAATCCTAAGCTTACTATTTAATAGACTTGTATGTATAGGTATTAAATAAGTTAATTAAGAAGTTGGTTTAGTTAGCGCACATGGCCCTTTAGAGCAGGCATTGGAAACCATAATTCTCACACACAATTGGTATTGTATTTCAATATAATTTAGAATTCCAACATATATAAGCTTTATATACACATACACTTTTCACTTTCAAGATGACCTAGCTTGCTTTCACATAGATCATAGGGAAAGGGAAGTTAAGAATGCATAAAGAGCAATATCTAAAATTTAGAATAAGTATTATGTTTAAGAGTTTGAACCACTAAAATGCCACATGTGTATATAATCAATTCATTACATGTATGGGATTAAATGATAGAAACTTATATAAGAATATATTCTTAATTGTATGCCCAACTCAATTTATTACACGTATGGTATTAAATGATAGAAGCTTATGTAAAGCATATATTCTTAATTGTATGCCCAACTATGGAAAAATGCACATATAGTTTATATTAGTAACTAAAGAATAACATAATTTAAATGTTATAGGTACTATAGAGAGGACATCTATTGATTACACCTTGTCAACTAGATAGAGGCAAGATAATTATAGGTTTATGTTTAATAAATTATTCAATCCTCTACTTGGATCAATCAATATAAATTAAATAATGATAAATTAATATATTATAATTATTGATTTGACATTTTATGAATGTTTTGGATACACCATTGATGATGGAAATATATACAGAATGGTTATACAATATTTTATCGATATTTACATAAAAGTGTTACAACATGAATCATGCTTTATATTCATTGCATGATATGAAGGAGATATAAAGGAGGCACAAGTATATTTATACAAATTGATATTTGATGAGAATTACAATGCAGGTTGGGTTTGGTTCCTTACCAATTATGTGTAATATATTGATATAATCATTTCTGAAGTAGGTTGAGTTTGGTTCCCTCCTCAGTGAGTTATATGATGAATTATTGATCCTGAGGTAGGTTGGGTCTAAGTATCTCCTTAGAGAGTCACATGAAATTGACCAATGGTATACATAGTTAATCATGAAGAGTTACCTTAATAATAATTTATTAGTAATTGTGTAAGTTCTACTTGATTGTCATATTTATTATGATGAATTACTACGTGACTTATTTAATTATTTTATTCATTATTTATATTAATTCAAAAAGAAAATTTAAACTTTATTCATAGCTTAATTATTAACAGACACCATGGAGTTTTATACTTAATGTTTATCTCTTGATAGACACAGGTCAGAGTTGTACAAAGGGGCATCCGAATCAATGAAATACCAATGTGGTCAGGATACTCTAAGTCTTGTACAATCCTTGGAATACACTTTTGGTAGTATAACATATTCTTAGTGGGTGTTTTTATTTGTATAACTATCATTGTATATTTATGGGTAGTAAAATATTTTGTGCTTGTGTAACAGCAGAGATGCTAAAATTATTCACTATGTGGTGTATGCAATTATATAAATAATATTTCCATAATAGTTGTTTAATAGCATACCATAAATTGTATGTGAATGTCTATTACAATAAGGTGTTATTAAAGCCACAGGTGATTAAATAAATAATTACAAAAATAGATCGAATATATCCCATTGGAATGGGTTTATAATTTTTTTCATTTTTATTTAAATCTCATAAATAGAATTCAATAAAATAAAGAAATTAATAGAATTCATGTACCTAAGCAAAAACCAAAGAGATAGTATAATGTAAGAATCTTGAAGATGTGGGAAAGAGTGAGTAGGATAGAAAATAAATAAAGAGAATAAAAGAGAAGAAATGGAAAAGAAAAGTGAAAGAGTGAAAAGAAGAGACTAGGTCAGTTAGGGATTTAAAGCGATAATGAAAAATTATTTGAAGTAATGGGCTTTAAAAATAATAAATAAATACTAATAATAAATGATTTGAATTGACCAGTTATGAAATAGTCACAAGTATGAAATTTACATTCATGATGGTGACATCAATTTCTTACTTGAGACCTAGTGATTATCATAACCATGAAAGATGTATTCATTATGGCTACAACAACCATGCCCATTTTTCCTTTATAAAACTCTCACTCTAAATGCCTTATAACCTACACACACTTATTAAGATATTAAAACCTAATGCAGATGACAATTTAAAATTAACAATTGAATAATACACATCATAAACATGCTAAATTTAAAGTTAATAATAAGATTTATGCATTCAAGGATTAAAATTAAAGAAATTACCTCTATTGGCTTGTAAATTAAACCTCTAAGGTATACTTTATAATGCTTCCCATTTACCGTGGAAAGATTCCTTTATCATTCTTAAATTCCAAAGCACCACTTTCAAAAAGCTTAATGACCTTAAAAGGACCACTCCATATAAACTTAAGTTTTCCTGGGAACAACCTTAACCAAGAATTGAATACCAAGACCTTATCTTCCACCTTGAATGACTTCTTTTTGATATGATCATCATGACACTTCTTTGTTTGCTTCTTAAACAACTTAGGATTCTCATAGGCTAAGTATCTCAATTTCTCAAGTTCTTGTAATTGGAGGAGTCATTTTTCATTAGACTCTTTCAAGTTAAAGTTCAAAAGCTTAATTGCCTAATAAGCTTTATGCTTCAACTTTATTGGTAAGTGACATACTTTTCCATAAAGCATCCAATATAGAGCGGTACCTATAGGTGTTTAAAAGCAATATGATAAGCCCATAATGTATCATCAAGTTTTCTTACCTAATCCTTTTGAAAACTATCCATTACCTTTTCTTGGATCTTTTTCAATTCTTTATTAACAACCTCTACTTGGCCACTAGTTTAAGGATGATATGGGATGGCTACCTTATGATGAACATTATATCACTTTAATACGGTTTCAAATTTTGTATTACAAAGATGAACCCCCATTACTTATAAGTATACAAGGCACTCCAAAACTTGTTAAAATCTTTTTTGTAAATTGAATTACCACGTTACCATCATTAGTGGGGCTAGCCATTACTTTTGCCTATTTAAAGACATAATCAAATCCTACCAAGATGTATTTATTCTTAAAAGAGGATGGAAAAGGACCCATGAAGTTTATTCCCTATACATTAAATGCCTCAATTTCTAAAATTAAAGATAGTGGTATTTCATCCCTTTTTGAAATGTTTTGACTTCTTTAGCACATATTATAATGTATCATAAACTCTCTTGCATTCTTGAACAAGGTTGGCTAATAATACTTATATTCTAACACCTCTCTTGTTGTTTTATTTGCTCCATAATGACCTGCATAAGAAGATTCATGGTAATGATTTTGAGTGGATAACATTTCTTCTTTCGAAAAACATTTCCTTGATAAACCATCAACACAAAGATGAAATAAAAATAGTTTCTCCCAATGATAATTTTGAATTTTATCAAGAAATCTCTTCCATTATTAATGGGGATAAATTGAAAGGAATTATTCCATACATAAGGTAATTCACCATATCAACATACCAAGGAGATTCAATATGTTGAATGAGAAAAATAACCTCATCCAAAAGCTCTTCCTTAATTGGGTCATCCTTACTCTCTCATTTATGCTCAAGCCATAACAAGTGATTAACTGCTACATTTTTTGATCCCTTCTTGTCTTTAATTTAAAGATCAAATTCTTAAAGCAAGAGCACCTATCGAATAAACCTAAGCTTGGAGTATTTATTGGAAAAAGTGTGTCTTAACATTCATGTTGACCTTAACTTTTTACCCGTGCATTGTAACTTTAGGTTTTCTTCAATTCAGCTTTGTGCATGTCCTTGATGTTGTCCTTGATTTACACTCATGTATTTTAGTCTCCCACGAATGGTTTAGATATACGAAGTGAATTCCATTTTGCTTATGGAAGGTGGAGCACATAACATGCATTTTCTTATGTGTGAAGCACATAATACTACATGTTATGCATATTCAGTTGAAATGCACATGGTGCATGGCCTTTTCCCATGCAAATCTAATATGCTCTATATGTCACCATACCTCGTTGGCATAAATGAGGACTAAAGAGCATAGGGCGTATATCCCTAGGTGTTCTAATTATGGAGCATACATAGGGTGTAAATCCTAATATGCTGTACATATACTGCTATATGCTATGCATATAACACTTTTCTGCACTATATGCTATACATATAGCACTATATGCTACACATATAACACTTGAATTAGATGTAAATTTCATTTCTAATTGATATTTGAATGATATTAAATTCCTCTAATTTCATTTCCATGATCAATTTGTGTTGATTTTGCGATTAAATCAATTAATTTACTTAATTTTATTAATTAAAAGCCATTTAATTGTGTTTTACCTGTCATTTGACATGATTAAGCTTAATTGGATGTTAATTCATTTCTAAGTGATGACATATGTGATCTTAGACTTTTCCAATTATGTTTTGAGTCAATTTTACATAAAATTAATTATTTTTGATGATTTTCATGATCCGAATAGTGTTTATTATTACATTTTCATGAGTGTTACTATTATAATCATTGGACTCTATCCTTTGATTTATGCTTTTACATGGTATTAGATTGGTTAATCATGTCTAACATATTATTTTATTACCTAATATTGTTTTTTTGTTTGCATTTCCCATTCATACATTTTAGTTCGTGCTGCCTGAGGTCATTTTCTTGAGTTGATGAGATATTGTTTAATGTCTCAGATTTTTGTATCATTGAAGATCCTTTGTAATAGAATAGACTCCCATTTTATTCCCCTTTACATGTATGATTTAGCCTTATTTCATCATGTATCTCCAATCTCTCTCAATCATTTTCTTCAGGCCATTATTATTTTATTCATGCTGCTATGCCTTATTATTCTTCTATGCTTATCTTATCATTGCTATATGATGTATGGCATGCTATGCCATGTCTATATCATGTCATCCTTCATATGTCATGCCATGTCATCCTTGACATGTCATTTCACATATCATGCCTATGCCATGTCATTTTTACATGTCATGCCTATGTCATATTACTATTCCATATGCCATACCTATGTCATGTCATCCTTCACATATCACACCTATGCCATATCATCCTTCACATGCCATCCATATGCCATGTCATCCTTCATATGTCATGCTTATCCCATATCATTTCACATATCATGCCTATGCCATATCATTTTCTGTGTCATACCTACGCCATGTCATCCTTAATATAGCATGCTTATGCCATGTCATTTTCACATATCATGCCTATGTCACGTAATCCTTCATATGTCACACCTATGGCATGTCATGCCTATGCCATGTCATTTCATATATCATGCCTATGCCATGTCAGTTCATATGTCATGCCTACGCCATGTCATCCTTCACATATCATGCCTATGCTATATCATCCTTCACATGTCATGCTTATGCCATGTTATCATCTTACATGCCATGCTTATACCATGTTTCATCCATTATGACTGCCGTATCATATTTACCATACTTTATCTGCTATGATTGCTGCCATGCTACATCATGTTGTATGCTTATTTCATGCTTATGAATGCTCACTTGCCTAATTTTAAACTTAAAACTCTAAGAAAATAAATCTTCACCACCCAAACCCATCTCTGAAGGGTTTGACTTAGCACTCATGTTATAGGTTGGTTGAACCAAATTCAAAACCATTCAATGGCAACTTTATCTTATGACCTTCATCGGGTTCGTATCATTCCTCAAGGTAGCCCCTTAAGAAGATTGTACTTTTGCTCTAAATAGGCCCTTGCTATTGTTTGTCATAAGCCTCATTCTAGGTAATGATGAAAGCCCCTCCCACAGTTACATGGTTAGTAAAAACAATAACCTTAGAACCAAGAAAATAAGATTTAAATTTATCACAAGCAAAATTACTCTAAGGAACTCCTTTTTTATTATTGTATAATTGAACTGAGGTCTAACCAATTTTTTGCTATAATAATATAGAGCATGTAACTTCCTATCCTTCCTTTTCGCTAACATATATCCTATAGAAAAATTCTTGACATCACACATTACCTTAAATAGCAAAAACTAATCAAGAGATGCCAAAATTAGAGCAAATGTAAAAGCTTCTTTCAACCTATTGAAAGTTTGCAAACATTCATTATTAAAAACAAAAGGAGCATCTTTGACTAACAAACTTGTCAAAGGCCTAACAAAGGCTCATACTCCTTTCATATTTGTTGGAGGTGGTAGCTTAGTAATTACCTCAATTTTAGCCTTTTCTACTTTTATATCTTCTTTAGAGATCTTATGCCCAAGTATAATTTCTTCATCAACCATAAAGTGACACTTCTCTCAATTGATCACTAAGTTTCTTTCTTCACATCGCTTCAAGAATTTCTTCAAATTTTACAAACATGACTTAAAAGAATATCCAAACATTAAAAAATCATCCATAAAAATTTCCATAAGTTCCTTAATCATTTTCATAAATATGGCCATCATGCACCTTTGAAATGTAGAGATGCATTACATAACCTAAAGGATATGTATCTATATGTAAAAGTCTTGTATAGACATGTAAAGGTTATTTTATCTTGATCTTGAGGAAAAATAAAAATTTAATTATATCCAAAATAACCATAAAGAAAGTAATAAAATGAGTGTCTTGCTATTTTCTCAATCATTTAATCCATAAAAGGCAAGGGGAAATGATCTTTCCTAGTGACAATGTCATACTTGATTAATGAAAGATGCTCCCGTAGGATGATTAATAAAAACTGTATATTTAAGAATTCACCAATCACTCTGTAAAGGATTAGTGATATTTTTTATATTGATGGAATATATTTGGACTATTTATGTAACTATTTATTTTATAACTTGTGGCTTCAATATCACCTGTTCCATAAAATATTCATATAATAAATTTAGCATGCCATCTAACATTTTCCTGTGTACAAAAATCATTCATAATGTTTTGATAAGCCACACACTAGATGTTTTTAGCATCCTTACTAATTTACATGCGTAAAATATTTTACTACCCATAACTATACAATGATAGTTATGCTAACAAAACGTTCACTTGGAATACATTACATTATAAAAAATGTATTTCAAAGGTCATATGCGGCTTGGATTATCTTGATTATTTTGGTGCTTTATTGATCCCATCACCTTTCTGGACTACTTGGACTTGCATTCATCAAATGATAAACGATGAGTATAAAACCTAGTGGTGCACAACAATAGGTATAATATAATTTAAATTATAGTTTCTCAATGTAATAACATTCATAGATTAAACATAAGGAAGAATATAAACTATATAACATCTCACCAAATATTCTTCTATACATTTCAAATAAGTTAATGAAAAAGACATCATTGGATACCCATATCACTTGAAAATTATTTTAGCTTTAGTTGAACTCCGTATGGTTATTAAATGTATATGTCAAAATATAACAATTCTATGCTAGATATAACAATAATAATTATTATGTATGGCATTCTCTCTACCTCTATCATTTCATTATTTCTATTCACAAGATAAAAGTTATATAATATATGTGCCAATTATTGCAAATGCATTGCATTCTAGTTTACTCTATCATTTTATCTCAGTAGGATAACAATGATATGCTGTTGTTATAGAGGGACCCAAACTCAACCTACCTCATAGTTAATAATTTTCACATTGCTCACTAATGAGGGATTAAACTCAACCTACCTCAGGAACAAATATATCATCATACTGTACACGGTAGGGATAAAACTCAACCTATCTTCGAGGAGGGGCCAAACTCAACTTGCCTCGTAAACTCATCAAATATCAATTTAAATAAATATACTAGCACCTCCCTTGTATTGCCTTATATATATATATATATATATATATATATATATATATATATATATATACTTTATACATATATATAACTATGCCTCTCTTATTCCTCTAAAATGTCATACTGATGATTTATGATATATGACTTTATCATGCATGCAACTAAGTAATATTGGTACAACTATAAATAATAACATCTTGAAATACGTCAATACATCGTATATCCAACATCAAGATAAAATAATTAAATATTTGTAACACTTTATGTTACGAAGCTTGAATCAATAACAATAGCACAACTATGAATTTATAACCATCTAGAATATCCATATATCTCATAACCATCAATAATAAAATATACTTAATATTCATAACCATCAATAATAAAATATACTTAATATTCATAATAATTTACATTTCAAAGCTTAAATCAGTAGGCTTTTGATTTTACCTGTAATTTTCATTTATAACACAATTATTACTATGCAAAAACCTACTTTTGTTTTACCATTATCTTTTTGTGAAGCAGAAGCTGTAATCCCCCTATTATCTTTGCTTGTTACATACAAGTATTTTGATGCATTAACCAAATATCCATATAAATATTCCATACATTCATATTTATGTATTTGGTATCCATATGTGTCCCTTAATTTTTAATCATTTTCACTTACAGTATAAGAGATTATTTATCAGTAATTTCAAATCATAAATATTTTATTTGATAATACATATATTTAAATATTTGATTCTTTGCACTTAATCCATTATTAGCATGGTCATATCATCAAGAAGGAATAGTTTAATCGCTTACCAATATATATATGTAAAAGTTGAGAGGATTAAATATAATCCACTACAACCTATAATTTAGTTACTTTTTTTTAATAATTATGTATTAATATATATGCATATAGTCATGCGACAAGCAACAATCTTCTAGCTTGCCAATTCCTAACATTAATTACATTCCACTTTATATTCACGTTCCTATCATTCAGGTGGTAATATTGTTGTTGAATTCCATACCTTAAAGTTTGGAAATTAAAGCAAATCCTTTACCATGATTGTTCGATTCAATCATGGGTTAACAACTCCTTAATACTTCTTGGTTTCCTCCTAAATTCTTCATTCTAGTCAAAGCTTATTAATTAAGTTGAATTCTTAATATAACTATATAGATTAGACGTGACTCTTCAAACTTTGCGTATAATTTTTATGTTAATCAAGTTATCCCTATTGCAAGTTTGTATACATACAACTCTTTATGGTTTATGTATATATACTCTTGTAGCTGTTATTATATCGATGTACAAGTTGCTTAGGACTGCTAGTTATCTTTAGCTTTTGCATGTAATTTAATTCAAGACCTAAGCCGATCCATAGCACTCATTAGTAGCCTAATGATTTGCTTCAAATTATCCATGTCTAAGTTTGAAAATTTAAAGAGAACCAAGTACTTACATTATGCTAACACCTACTTAAGTCCACAATATCTTATTCCTTGCCATGCACTCACTTGATTGCATGCCCTCAATCCTAAGTAGCTGGAATGTCAATGTGCATTAATTAATCACCTGCTGGTCTGTGATTAACTGGTGAGCAACATTGATTTATTCTTTTAGTTACAGGTATTTGTGAGCTCATGCACATTAAATAGGTTCATTTTCCAATCAAAATTCTTGTCCAAAGTTCTCATACTTGCTCACAGATGATAAAGCTACATTAACAATCGTATACTCTAAGAATCTAACGCGTCCAACAACTTTATCCTTAATCTAATTCATTTTAAAATTAAAGTAAGAGATTCATCTCTCTTTCTCTCATAAAGACTATTTCTTGCTATAACTTAAACCTGTTCAAGAATGGCGTTAATATTCTAAATTAGGTTCATTAATATACTCATGTTCTTTGCTCACTAAATTTAAGAATCATTAAGCTAAACTTCATTAAATTATAAACTTTTAAATTCCTTCATGCCAACTCCATTTCCTTCACTCTGCCACACACACATAATGCATTCTTGATTAGTTCTATAAGGGAATTGCAATCCACCCCACTCCTTTATGACTTTACATACAACATCAACCTAAGTAACCTTGTAATATTTCCTAGCATTCAACAGTTAATACATACTTACTGATAAATGTTTCCCTCATGTAGCTTCAGGTAAAATCCATAACAAGATTCATATTCGTTCAGTTCTCTCTCTAGCTTAGTTTAAACCTTTTAGTCTAATTACTAGTAAGATTGATACGTGGACACTCTATTCCCAAATGATCAGTCACATAATTTATTTATCACATATACAACCACACTTTCATCAAGTTAACTAACTTCCATCCAGCTTAAATATCACCAACTAAATATTATCTATAGGCAATTACACGTTACAATCCATATACACATGATTAACTCCATCTACACCTAAAGCTCTTGCATGAAAATGGTTCTACATATACAACAAGAGGTTTGACTTACCTACTTTAATTAGATGCAACTATATGTATGGTGGTAGTTGACTTAAATTCTCAGGAATAAATCCCTTCCATGCATCTTCCTCTTCATAAAACTCCCTTTTTAATTCTTATCTGATTCTTATGGTGCACTCAAAAATGGCGATCAACTTCCTTAATTCCTTATCTAAATAGAGTTCTGTTTGTGTAAAGGGCTGGAACTTTCCAGCACCACTTCACTTACCTCAACCAAAATCTCCATTTTCTTCATTATTATTATTTTAATTTTCTAAATTAACTTGTAAATTATTATAATTAGTTAATATTTATCATGCATTAATTTAATCAATATAGTTAAGTTACACATATAACATTCCAATACAATCTAATCACCTTATTAAGTAATTATACAATGACTTAAACATTCTATGACGAGATAACTTACTTAAAACAACATACTTCATATAACATAATTAATAAATTAGCATGGAAACTAATAAATAAATTTAGCATCAAGGCATTATAAGTACCTTGTATATGTACATAAAATAATTTAAGTATTAACTATATTTCTATATAAAGCTAATATCATAATTATTTATAAACATAATAAAATAATTTTAGATCTCAAATTATTAATCAAAATCAGTTAATCACTAGTTATTGTCACATCCTGAAACGAGCACACATGTTGCATTCATAAAACTACTTGAAATGTTATGTTTTATATATTATTGATGTGAAAATGATGTGAAATTATCATTATGATGATAAGCATATGATAAGATTAAAGTTTATAGCTCAATGATGAAATTGAAAATTTTACCGAAACCATTGAAATGACCTTTGAACAATACTAAATCGATGTTTTTTAATGTTAAAAACACTTAATTTGATTAATTGACTATGATCAAAGTATTTGTGTTAACTTAAATTAAGTATATACAAATTTTGGAAAAATTCAATTAAAATTTTTTAATGATGTCATCATTGAGTAATGATTATGTAAGCATGATGTAATCAAGTGAAATTAAATTGATTTTTCTTAGAAAATGAATAATTAATAATTAATGATGATTTAGTATCATTGAATAATAAAATGTACATATTAGAAAAGTAAAATTAGTAATTTTAAATTTAGATGACATGATAATGTTAGAAAGTTGTATTATGATATCATTAATGCATGATAATTAAATTAATGATATGAAAATAAATAAATAGATGAATATATGATTAAAATAGGGTAAGTTAAAGTAGAATGGAATTATAATAAATAAATAGAAGTGGGATTGTTAATTGAAAAAGTTGTATAGGAAATTGGAAAAATAGTTTTGGAGAAGGTGTTAATAGTTAGAGAGAGAAGGTAGGAATATTAATTTAATTGGTTTGGAGAATTGATAGATGGTAATTATAATTAAAATAGAAGATATTAGAGTATATTTTAAATATGTAAATGAAATTTAAGTTATGATTGGAGGATTTAAAAATAAATATAGGAAAATAATTAAGTTTAAGGGCTAAAAGGGGGTAGTTGGTGTTCTTTAGGGACCAAAATGGCAATTTTGCCAAATGGAATGCATTCAGCCAAAATTTCCCCTTCATTTGGACTTCATTTCACTCAAATAATTATTCAAATCCCATCTGGCTGAAATTCCCATCTCCCATATTTCATTTTTCTCTCAAAACCTCTAATTTTCCATCTTATCTTTTCCTTATCTTCTTTCTTCTTGACTTAACCCTAGTTTTTCCATTTTTCTTGTAAGTAGCTGACTTATTCTTCATTTTTTCTTCATCTTTCTTCTAAAACTTCATAAATCTTACAAGTTTTAAGAAAAATGCTTAAGTATAAGACAAGATATATCCATTTTTTTCTTATTTCTTCACGATAGCGCATGTATCCTTCAAGCAAGCAAAAACTACAAGCTCTCCTCTTATTTTTGCTTGTTTTCCAAGTTTTAAGCTAATCTAGTGTTGGATCTTCAAGTTGAGGTCAAATATGTGCATGTTGCTTCCATTAAAAGAGTGATCAAAACTCTTTTCTTAAGGTATTACAAGAGTAAGTTAAGATTTCTTAAGTTTTTAGTAATTTGGTCATAAACTGAAACTTCTATGAACTAAATCTTATTTATATGGTTAGATCTAACTTACTTTAGTGCATGCATATGGGTTAAAGTTGTATATCTACAAGGAGGAAGTCAAAAGGTGAAGAATCATACTAAATCCGAAGTATAAGTTCAAATAAGGTCACTTTAAGTGAAGATTTGAGTTATATAGTTTGAAAGGTGAGCTTGTAAGTATGAAATAGCATTAGATCTATGTGATTTATGAATTTTTGATGGGTTTAAGTTTCTGGCCAAATGGTATATAGTTTATATGTTGAGTTTTGATTTTGATTTGATGATTAGAAGGCTTAGGATTATAAAGACACATGAAATAAAGTATTGGGCATTTGTGTGGGTGTGTGTGTCATGGTTTTTCACTTAGGCTGAAACCTTCAAAGAATAATTTGCTGGTTGTTAGGTTTAAAAAGAGATTAAGATGATAAATTAATAAAAATAGAAGATTAATAATAAAGAAAATAAGAAAAATAAGCTTAAGATGAGTTAAAAATGGATGAATTAAGGCTTATTGTCACTTAAAGAATATATGACTTGATAATTTCAAATTAAATGGTAAAATTTAAGTATGACTTATTAAAATTACTTTTAATTAAGGTTAAATGACATTTTAATGTTAAGTTAATAAAGGATTTAAAGAAATTTGGACTTAAGTAAGCATAAGGTAAGCATGTTGATCATGTTAAGGCCTAATTCTCATTGCTAATGTGTATGGACTTTGAAAATTATGAATTATG
>CANYBF011821068.1:0-11591 GCA_948192965.1 Dalechampia spathulata | reverse complement strand
TGTGGTGCACATAGCTTTGAAAACCGAAGCAAAATTGAAAATTTTTCAGCAGAAACCCTAGATCCGGCCCTGATCTAGGTATATTGGACCCAAAACCGAGTTTTTGCTCGTGGATTTGCATCCAAATCATGAAAAACAATTTTAAAGTTAAAATTATTTTAGATCCAGCAAGTTTTAAGGCAGATCTAAGGCACCCAAGGCATGGAAAGGCCTTGAATGACCCTAGAATGGCTAGATCGGGGGAAAAATCAGAAGAAACTGGGAGAAAATCAAAGTTTTCTTTGAAAACTGGGGCCTATATGTGCAACATATAGGCCTATATGTGCCACACATGTGCTACATGTGGCGTACATAGGTCTATATGCGCAGCATATAGACCCGAAAATCACACAAAAATAGAAGAAAACGGGAAAAATTCTAAGAATTACCTCTAGGCAGTGGCTTTTCCTTCTTGATCTTCCTTCCTTCCGTATTTAGGGAGCCTAACTAGGGTTAATTAGTCTCTAAATCCTTAGGAAAAATTAATTAAGTATTTAATTAATTTTTAGAGTGATTTTTACAGAGTTTGGTCTTACCTTTGGCAATTTTCGGGATCCTCTCAGATGAACCCCGAGCTCTATATTTATAGAATAATTTTTGGGCGTGGCAATTTTGTAATTTTTGCCCGGATTTGAAAAATTTTAAGACTATGTGCGCCACATATAAGGCTATGTGCTGCACACACAGTCCTATATGCGTAGCACATAGTTTGAAAACCCTCACGCAGGGCCCACTGCGGTCATTTTCGGGATGTGCCTCGAAGCGTATAAGCGTTATTCGATGTAAGGAAAAACTTTGTAGAACAAAGTTTTTTCAAATTCGGTCCTGAAAAGGCTCCCGACCAAACGTCTTTACTATGCAACGTGCGTAGCCTATAGGGCTATGCACTACGCACGTTGCGTTTTTGCCCTATACGCTCCACCTCGTACAGGCGGAACGGAATGTGTGCCATATGTTTAGGAAAGTGCAAACAACATTTCGAGAAACTTTACAGTTATAAGTTTTCTCAAATTCGGTCCCGAACATCGAATTTTGCTAAATGGGCCCAATTTGGGTTCAACATGCCCATTAAGGCCAAAACGTGGCATTTACGATGCCGTGAGTCATGCCTCATGTAGGCACTAATGAAAATGTGTTCTATGCGTTTAGAACACTCAAATTTGGCCAACTCGGGTGGTAGGCCCACCTGGGTACTATTCATGATGAATAGTATCTTTATGGGCCGCACAACATAAAAAGGGCCTAAGAAGTGGCAAATAGCATGCCAAGCATTTTGCCTTAAGTAAGGCAGCAGATAAGATGTGTTCTGTGCGTACATAATGCATCACAGTGGATTATAGTGGGAAGCGGGCCCCGCAGCACGGTGAGCCTAGAAATATGGCATTCGGGATGCCACGGGGTGTGCCTTGCGTAAGGCAGCAGCGGAATGTATTCTGTAAGTATAGAATACACAAAATAGGCCAATAGGGGTATCGGGCCCCACTAGTGCTTGGTGGGCCCCACAGCATGGTAAGCCCGGAATGCGATATTCGAGATGCCATAGGGTGCGCCTTGCTTAAGGCAGTAGCGAAATGTATTCTGTAAGTACATAATACACAGAATAGGCTAATTGGGGAAAACAGGCCCCGCCTATGTACTATTCATAGTGAATAGTAACCTAGGTTCAAAATGTAATATTTTGCATTCTGTGCATCCTACCATGCGTAGGTAGGTATGAAATGTATTCTGTAAGTATAGAATATGCAGAATAGGATAATAGGGGTAGTGGGCCCCACTAATACCCTAGGTGGGCCCACAGCGTAGTGGGCCCGGAATATGGCATTTGCAATGCCAAGCGCTGTGTCTTGCATAAGACAACTGGAAAATATATTCTGTAAATACAGAATACACAAAATGGGTTATCAGGGGCTGCGGGCCCCGCTATTACCTTGGTGGGCCCAACTTGTGCACTATTCATGATGAATAGTGTCTAGGGCCAAAAATGCAATATTTCGCATTTCAAGTGGTTTGCCTCGCGTAGGCAACTGTGAAGGGTATTTTGCATGTGCAGAATACTTAGAATAGAGAAAATGAGAGTGGCGGGTCCCGCCAGGCGCCATGGTGGGCCCCACCAGTTCTGATGTATTCTGTTCACCAGAATACCCAAGGGAAGCCTACAGAGGCCTATATGCATAATCGGGGTAGATACGGGGACTAAGTCGAGCCGAATCAACATAAGCCTGAAATCACATGATGGTGAAAAGTCAGGGTCAACATATGGTGAGTTGAAAATTTGCTTGGATGGTTCATGCAAAAGTTAAAGGTCTTAAAAGCAAAAGGATTGTTAAAGTAATTGATCACAAAATCTCGCACGAGGTTAGTCAATGACAGGAGTTAAGTCTGATGCATATCATGAAACTTCTATACTAGTTTTAACATTTTTTATATAAATGTTTTAATCTCATTAATGCAAATGGAATCTATGTTCATAAACTTAGCTATAAGTAATACTAGTTTCAAACACAAAGCACCATCTTTCTTTGTTGCATACAATTTTATTGCCTAATAGTTTGTGTAGTACAAAATCCTATGTGTAGTGCAACACTCACAACTTATACTCAAAGTCTGTCATAGATCCAACTCCATGAATCTCGATTAGCATGATCCTACGACGAAGCCATGTCCTCTCCACATGCTCCAGGAAGCAAGGCAGCAGTCGCTCTCCCTTGAACTCCATCAACTGAGGGAAAGTCTGTCTATGGCCGTACTGACAATAGACCTTAGCAAGATTGTAATGAGTGCAGTGCCTAAATCCCAGGAATAAAATGTAGTCTATGTATGTTGTTACCATCACATACTAGATGTACCATCAAGGACAAATCCACCTGACCTCACTCTCAAGGATGGCTCCCATCCACTTAACCCAATCGTCAAATGTCAACATCCTTGCCTTGCCAAAGGTGTAACCTCTCCATATACGGCTATAATGTGTGTACCTCCATGGATTACTTATTGATGGTACCAAGATCCCCAGCTTCTCTTGAAGCTAAATCTATAGAAAAAAATTAAAAAAAGAAAAAATAAAAGAAAGCTCGCTAAGTTAAAAACCTTGCAAAAGGCTGCTTAAGGAAAAATTAGAGTAACCTATTGAGCTAAAAACCCAAGGGAGCAGTTTAAGCAAAAGTTAAGGTTTGAAGTAAAATCAAATGGCCTGATGAGCTAAATACCTCACAAGAGGAGACTTATACAAAAATTAGGGCAAAAATACAGTTTTTCTAAGTTGAAAACTTACAAAGGCAACTTAGAATTCATGCCTACAATAGAAGTAGACTATTGCTAAGGTGCCTAAACTGACCTCACCTCACTCTATCTAGTCTAAGGATCATCTTTGGCATGATCATCAGAAAACTGATCCAACCCTTCACCATTTAGTCTATCACTTGATTGATCGTCAGCTCCACATGGTCGAATGGGTCGATAAATGAAAACTGCACCAGTAATATGAATCCTATTACCCTCATCCATGAAGGGGTAGTTACCAGCTTGTGGATATAGTTGAAAGATAATAATAAGATCTATAGAGCCCTTTGTATTCAATAGTGACCTCATTGTCGTAGGGCTAATATCGAATGCCCTGATCAAATATGGGACCACCTCTCTAGTAGGTGTTAAAATTATCAACATCACCATCATGCTACATATGACTCCAAGGATAATGCCAAACTCCTTGTACATCGGACATAGCTCCACGTATTAAAATCGGAAGACATGGGCCATTAGATCCTATAACTGCCCAGCAGCGTGCAGAAAGGTAATATCGATGGAGACCTACTGGAAAGTCTTTAGATATTGGAGTTTAAACTCAATTAGTTAACTCCACTTAGTGTCTTCGCATTGGCAGGAAAGGGTATAGAAAGCAAAAAGGGATTTCTAAGTCATTGTCTATTCCTACATGGAAGAACAGACAATAATGTTTCAGTAGAGAAGTATAGTGCATGATATTCTTGTAAAAGAGAAACGAAGACAAGCATTTTTAGTGTCACTATCACATCCAAAATGTAAAGAGTTCAAGCAATCAATGGTTTACAATGTTCATACACCATAGCCTAAGTGTTTTAGGGCTTCATGTTAGGCTATGCTACTATATCTTATGCTCTAATGCAAAATCTTTAGAGTTTTGACACCATGCATATGGAATCAGACATCACATCTACTTTAGGCATTATCATCTTTTGACTGATCCTCATATGGTCTAAAATTATTGAGGATCTCAATATTGTATCATTCCAGGCACGTCGTCAGCTAGGCTATCTCTCTGCCCATCTACTTAGTCATTCAAGCATAGCGATCTCACTCCTCTTAATCCTAGTGCCAACTTGTCTGCATTTACATAATCATTTAGGCATATAATGTTAGTGTATGCTCTAGAGCATCATGTTTCATTGTAATTTGATATTGAACCATTTATGAATATGAGACATTATTTGTAATTCAGTTTACTTGATAAGTTATTAACTAAATAATGAATTCCAAGATATTGGAACAGTACAAAGGAATTTATAAAGTAGTTTATGAAATGAGATTCTTATTGTATGCAAATGTTCAATATCTAAATTATCCCTGATCAATGTATTAATAAGAATGGATATTATTAATGATGTTAAGATCAGCACATGTTATACTTCCTTAAGGGATGATTCTTATTCATCATGACAAGAGTTGTCTAAAGTGAACATGTGGATGAGTAATGGAGGACTGACTCATTGGAGGCCTTGCCAATGAGATTTCATATGGATAATTGATCTATGTCTATGAAACATATCTCACTCATATCAGTAGTGCAAATATTCTTAACACTTGAGATAACAAGGTTATCTTAATTATGGATCACTATGTTTTGACTCCTATGTTTTATTCCTCCATATGAGGTGTTCATAAATTACCGGTTGGATATAGTGTGAAGTAGTTAAAGGTATTTGTTTATCAATAAAGGATTCATCACCCCAGATTAAATGTAGGGGTTTTATCTCATTGATTCATGTAATATTCTTTATTCAAGAATCTCTGGCTAGAGTATGATGCCTATTGATGAATGAGTTTCATAAGGGAATTTTAGGAATAAAGATTATGGTACATGAAACAAAAAATTTAGGGCATGATCTAATACACTTGATCATGCACTGAGTTGACATTAATCAATACTCAAACCTAAATGAGATAAAGGATGGTGAAAGGAGTTTATTGCATGGAATCTGATATGGAAGGGTTGTAGTCAAACTAATGACCTCTTGGCATTTGGGTAGTCATGATGTGTGACTAGACACCGCTCATGATTTACATATGATATAATTAAACAAAGTTTAATAATATGTTCATATGTTGCCAACATGTCAAGAACCCAAAAGGTCGCATACTAAAAGTAAGGAAATGATAATCATGAATAGATATTGGTAAAATAATATTTTTATGGTTATACAATAACCTGTATTTTTCATGTTCATTAGAAATATCATCGAAAGAGCTTCAATTTGATACCAAGATCACTAAAATTTGATAAGTAGAACTCAAGATACAAGTGATTTAAGATTGACATGTTTTACATGCATGGTATATACGGGTTTTTGATGGAATTAATTTACTTAATGGTCAAAACGTGAATGTTACATAACTTATTCATGTATGATGAATTAAATGGAAGTGCACATGATTTTCATGTGCTCCTGGAAGAAAATTTAAGTTAGTCACATGCAAGTCACATGCCAGAAGCATGTGACATACACATGACTTGACTTAACATAACCTAAACCTAATTAGGGTTATATCATTATGTTTTGGTGAAATCATTTTAAGTGAAAGAAGCAAATTTTGGATGCCTCTCTTCTCCTTCTAGTTTTTAAGTATTTCAAAGCTTAAGAACAAGAAAAATAATTCGGTTTTGATAGAACGTCAAGAAGAAAATTGAATTCAATCATCTTTCTTCATCCATTTTGTTTTATGTTTTATTTTACTAGCCTCTAAACAAAACTAGTAATTTGATTACTAATTATTTTATTAACTTGTATGGATAGTTTGGAGATCCTTTATCCTTGGGGATTGAAAAGTTTGCTACAATTTTTCAGAAGGATAAAGAAAGAAAGATATCGGCTTAAAGTAAGTTTTTACAATCTCCTTTGTATAATCTTCTTTGTAAATGATGTTTTCTATGTATAGAATTGCTAGATCCATTGTAAAATGTGTATTTAAAAGTTTTAAATTTCATCTTTCACTGCTAAACATGTTTTCATAAACCAACAATGGTATCAGAGTGATTTGGTTTACAATATATGCATAGAACACATAAGATTTTGTTTTTCACTCATTATGGCTTGCATGTTTTTTAGTTTTGAATAAGTTAATGTTCAAATTTTGATTTGCAATTTTAACCACTTATTCTTCATTCAATTAACTTGGTTTCTGTGTTATTCTTAATACATAACCTAAATGGCTTTTTGTGTTATTCTTAATGTTCTTGCTTGATTACTATGTGTTTAATTGTTGGACATGTAATGAATCAATTATTTATTGTATTAACTTGATGGTGGAGCATTTTGAATGAATTTTAATTCGATTTGGATATGATTTTATGAAAATCATGTTCATATGCGCATAGGAAATCCAATTTTAATGTATTCAGTTTTTCTAATATTAATTGCTCATATTTTTCATTAATTCATGTATTTTAATGTTTTAGACAGATTAAAGTTGTCAAAAATGAAATTTTATTAATTTTGGAGATTAATAAGTATTTTATTTGAATTAAAACTCTTAAAAGGAGCAATTTGAGCATGATAAGGATTCTTATTGTTTTTGACTTCTGTTTTGTTTTCTAAGTGATATATTAATATTTAAAGTATGATTAAATAATTAATATATTACTGTTGGATGATTATTTAATTTAATTATTCAATTAGAATTCAAAACATCTAAATCATATTTTTCAAATGCAAGCCCAATAATAATTTTTAAAAGATAAAATTTGTTTGAATTTTAAAATTTGAAAATCGAAATAACATTATGAGAAGATTATTTATTTTGAATGGATGGATGGATAATTGGCATGATGGTTATTATGGACTTAGCCCAATGTGATTGAACATATGCATCATTTTATAAATTTTGGTAAATAGGGCCTACAAGTCCTGCCTTTCCTTAAAATCTTTTTGTACTTCTCTTCTCATCTACTCCTCCTAAATGTAACTTGGGGTTTCTACTATTGAAATTTGTAATTAGATTACATAGGATGTAAAAGATACAAAAAGGAGGTAAAAGGAGCAAAGGAACAAAGGTATGACCAAATATGGAAATTCAAGGCAAAATTTGTAATAAATTAGTATTATTTCAAATTTTTGGGGTTTGTAAAATCATGCATAACCTAGGTTTGACCATAGACTTAGAAGTCCATAATCATCATATTATAAATTATTATAATGATTTATGTATGAGTTGTATGAGCATGCCATAGCATGCATGAGCCAGGATCATGCATGGTGCACCAATTGCACATACCTGCCTTAAATGTTTTTAATGACATAAAAGGAAATAAATCCCTCAAAGGAATATAAATCTAAGGCCTTCCATTTTCTAGGATAAGGGTGGAGAGCTTCTTGTCATTCAGGTTGTTGGGCATACTCAAGCCTATTTTACATGGGGTATATCCAAGTTTTAAAAATGGGTCAGATTTAAATAAAATGTTTTATTTGTTAGGTATACCCAAGGTAAAATGTTTTATAGGCCAGTTTGGGGAATTATGTTATACGTGATAACATAAGTATCAAGATAGGTTGATAACCCAATGATTCAATAGTCATATAGAGATATGATTGACATGGGAGATGTCTATATATTAACATTAAGTTTCAATTTATTCAGCATACTCAAGATTGGGCTTAATGGTCATTGGTTACTGACCCACTAAGGAGGGCAAAGCGTGACCTTCCTAGATTAGTAGTTGAGGGCTATTAGTTCATAATAAAATAGTGGGAGATAAAACTAATAAAATACCTTATTATGTTTTTAAATCTATGATGTTTTTAATGATACATTATTTCTTCTTTTTCTCCACATTTTTCTAAAATGTCAAGAAAAGTTAATGTTTGCAGAATTCTCGAACATAAACTAAATGGATCCAACTACATAGACTGGATTTGCCAAATCAAAATAGTTTTGAAAGGCAAACAGATAGCCTATGTACTAGATCAAGCATATCCATGCACACCTGTGGCTAACTCCTCTAAAGAAGTCAGAGATGCTTACAACAAGTTTAAGCAAGAGGATGAGATGGGCAGTAGCATTATGCTGGGAGCTATAGAGAATGATCTCCAAAAGCAATGTAAGACTATGAACTTTAATACTATAGCTACTTATCTCAAAATGCTTTTTGAGGAAAAAGCAAGGACTGAGAGATTTGAGCTCTCAAAGGCACTTTTTAGGTGCAAGATGGCAGAGGGGTCATCAGCAGTCCTTTATGGCATTAAGATGCATGGCTACATATAGAGGCTGGAGGGTCTTGGTTTTGGACTGAAACAAGAGCTGGCAATTGACCTTATTCTCTAGTCCTTACCTAATAGTTATGCACAATTTGTGCTTGACTATCAAATGAATAAGGGAGAAACTACCATCACTGAACTTATCAATTTGTTGAAGTATGCTCAAGAAGCCAATAAGAAGAGTGCTAAAGTAGCATTAGTAGTTAGTTCTTCTAAGCCTACCAAGAAGAAGGGGAAGAAGCTAGCCCTAAAGACCAAAGGTGGTGTGGGTAAGAAAGCTGTAGAGAAACCCCTCAAGGGTATTTACTTCCATTGTAATAAGGATGGGCATTGGAAGAGAAACTGCAAGGAGTACTTGGAGATGGTAAAGAAGAACCATGCTTCTTCTTCAAGTACATTTATGATTAAGGTTAACTCTAATGCTATTTCTAGTAATAAGAGTTGGGTATTAGATACTGGTTGTGCATCTCACATTTGTTATGATTTGCAGGAGCTAGTCAGCAGGAGGAGGCTAAGTAAGAATGATGCAGATATCAGGGTTGTTAATAGAGCATGAGTTACTACATTAGAAGTAGGAACCTATATCTTACACTTAGCTTTTAGTTTAAAAATAGAACTCAATAATTGTTATTTTGTTCCAAGCTTAAATAATAACCTTATTTCAGTATCTTATCTTGTTGAACAAGGATTTAATTTTTCCATTAATAACAATGGTTATTCAATGTTTAAAGATGGTATGTTTTATTGTTCTGCAAATGTTGAGAATGGAATTTATATACTGAATAATACAGACCTCATTTACAATGTTCAAACTAAGAGAATCAAAGTTGATACTCTTAATCCACTTTTTCTATAGCACTATCATCTAGGGCATATAAATAGCACTTGCATGTCCAAGTTGCATAAACTAGGCAACTTGGGTTCATTTGACTTTGAATCTTATGAAACATATGAATCTTTTTTATTAGGCAAGATGAAAAAATCATTTTTTAAAGGAAAAGATGAAAGAGCTAATGGGGTATTGGAACTCATACATTCAGATGTATGTGGTCCTATGTCTATACATACTAGAGGTGGATACAGGTACTTCATTACATTCATAGGTGACTATTCTAGATATGAATGTTTGTACTTAATGAAGCATAAATCTGAAGCTCTTGAGAAGTTCAAAGAGTTCAGAAATGAAGTAGAGAAACAACTTGGTAAGACTATCAAAACACTTCATTCTGATCGAGGTAGTGAATACCTAAACTAAGAGTTTCTTGAACATCTCAGAGATAATAGGATTTTATCTCAATGGACACCTCCTTATACACCTCAATATAATAGTGTATCTGAAAGGAGGAATCAAACTTTATTAGATATGGTTTGATCCATGATGAGCCTTACAGAATTACCTAAATCATTTTAGGGTTATGCACTGGAGACTGCTGTTCATATTTTGAACAGAGTACCATCAAAATCGATTAAGTTACACCATATAAAATGTAGTATAATAAGAAACCCATCTTATCTTATTTGAAGGTATGGGGTTATCCTTCTTATGTTAAAAGGATAATGTTAAACAAGCTTGAGGCAAAGTCTGACAAATGTTATTTTATGGGATATCTTAGAGAAACCATAAGATATTACTTCTATCTTCCTTTGGAATAAAAAGTGATTAGTTCAAAGCATGTTATTTTCTTAGAGAAAGAATTTCTTCTAAAATGAGACAGTGGGAGTAAGATTGATCTTGATGAAGTTCAATTACCACAAGATGAAGCAAATCAACCGATTGATCCTACTGATGAAGAGTCAGAACCTATGGAAACACAAGCTCCCACACGCTCAACTAGAATAAGAACTATACCATAGAGGTATAGATTCCTTATTTATAAGAATAAGGAAGTCTTATTATTAAGAATGATGAGCCCATAGACTATGATGAAGTTTTGAAAAGTTCAGAATGTGACTTATGATTGAAGGCCATGAAGTCTTAAATGGATTCTATGTTAGAGAACCAAGTGTAGACTTTGGTTGATCCACCTAAGGGGATAAAACCTATTGGGTGCAAGTGGGTCTTTAAGAAGAAGACAGACATGGATGGTAATGTGGTTACCTATAAAGCTTGATTGGTGGTAAAGGGTTATCATCAGAAATAAGGAATTAATTATGATGAAACTTTCTCACCAGTAGCTATGCTTAAATCCATAAGAATCTTACTTGCTATTGTTGCTCATTTTGATTATAAAATATGGTAAATGGATGTAAAAATAGCTTTCCTTAATGGAAATTTGCTTGAGGAAGTGTACATGACACAACCTAATGGTTTTATATCCAAAGATAGTGATAAGGTATGCAAACTTTAAAGATTCATTTATGGATTGAAGTAAGCATCAAGGAGTTGGAACATACATTTTGATGAAGCGGTTAAGGAATTTGGCTTCATTCAAAACATTAATGAACCATGTGTTTACAAGAAGAGTAGTGGGAGTACAATTGCTTTCCTTGTGTTATATATAGATGTCATATTACTCATAGGGAATGATGTCTCATTTTTACAGAGTGTTAAATTTTGGTTATCCAAACAATTCTCCATGAAAGACCTTGGAGAAGCTACTTATATTTTAGGTATAAGGATCTATAGAGATAGATCAAGAAGGCTTACAGGTCTTTCATAGTCTACATACATAGACAAGGTGCTAAAGAGGTTTAGCATAGATCTTTCAAAGAAGGGTAATATACCCATTGTACATGGGATGTATCCTTCTAAACAATGGTGTACTAAGACACAAGATGAGAAAGATCACATAACTAGGATTCCCTATTGTCGCACCCTAATTTTGGACCGGCCTTGGTTCGGATCGATTCCGAGTTGATTCCGGGCCATTTAGGGTTCTTTCAGACCGTCTGGGGTCCTCTCGGACTGGGCTAGGCCCGTTTAGGGTTTCATTTAGCACTTTTGGGAGGATGTGCGATCGCATATGTCCCATTACACTCCGTATATGATCATGTGCGTTCGCATATGTTTCATTACACAACATGTGCGATCGCACATGTCCCCGAGGG
>CANYBF011820892.1:0-14484 GCA_948192965.1 Dalechampia spathulata | reverse complement strand
TTTCTAAGCTTAAATGGGAAAACTAAACTTCTAATACCTAAAACTATGATTCAACTACAAAATAGTACCTAAGAAACTTACTAAATGCATGTAAAATCTATCTAAATAAAGCTAATTCCTAGACTATATGAAATATCATGATAATTATGCAAAATATGTATGAAAGTATATGAAATTATGCTAAGTATATAATATATGAGTATGATGCATGAGAATATGAATAATGCATGAGATATTATATTATATGCTTATGTTTGAAGGGAAAAACATGAAAACTGTTACATCCACACTAGAGGCCCTAGTAGTATTGCACAGGTTGAATATGATCACGTATGTCTATGTATAGGTATATGTATACGTATGTGAAACATATGAAATGTTTTACTGATAATCGTGCTTTGGTATTACTACCTTATTGAGAAGCATGACTTCTTTGTAGTGTAAGGGGCAATGTTGTTGATGTTTTTAGGAAGTGCACTATATTTGGGATTGGATCAGGTTCCATGAGGGTGAGTTTAGGGCTTAAGTACTGAGAATTTAGAGTGGTACGAGCGTACGGGTCTCCGTACGGGCATACCTGTGTTCCTGGCGACTGTACGGGCACACCATTGGGTTGTACGGCCGTACGGTTGCTCGCAGGAAATCAGGTTTGTCAGGTGGATTGTGGCCGTACGAGCGTACCAAAAGGGTGGTACGGCCGTACCGTAACTCGCAAGAAGTGAGTTTTGTCAGGCTTTTTAGATTGGTATGGGCGTACCGAATTCTGTACGGTCGTACGCGACGTAATATTGACTTTTTAAACAGGTTTGAATGGATAAGTATGCTCATTTTTCTTAAGATAAACTCCCTTAAACTCTTAAAAACATTAGGGTTTCAGGAATTTGAGGGGATATAGCTCAAGAATTAAGGAGTAAAGCTAGAAGAAGGTTACGGTGGGACTACGAGCATACGATAGGTGTGCCACCATCACAGGTTAGTGCCTCGTATGATTGATGTTTCATTAAGAAGACATCAACGGGTGGGGGAATACGTACTTTATTATTCTTGGTTTATGTTTATATGTTTGTATTCCTGTGAATCTGTAAGGTAAGGTTTATATGCATTCCAATAGAAAGGTAAGTGAATGAAATGGGTGTATGGTTAGGGAAAGTATGTGCTTAGTGAATAAAGATGTACCTATAAACGTTGATGTTTGAAGTGATTGATGAGTCATGAATTGATTATGGAATATATGTGAATTACTTGCACAATGAATTGTATGACTTATGTGCATGATGAACTATGTGACTCAGGAATGATGTGGATGATGCCTTATGCCATCTAGCTGTTCACGTATGCGTATCTTTTATGGCATCATGAGACATTGCATCATGTCATGAAGCATATTATTATACGAATACATTCATGGCATACATAGAGAGAGGAGAAATGAGGAAAGGAAAAGGAGAGCTATATGCTCCAATCATACTGGGTCATATATATATATGAGGATTCCTTTACGGAATCGTATATGATGATTTCCTCCTACGGGAGTTGAGTCTCGAGACATAGGCATAACAAAAAGGGGCCTACGGGCCGAGATTACAGTTGTCCTCCTTCGGGAGTTGAGTACCGGTACATAGGGACCCAGTATGAGAGGGATTGTGCACAATCATAAAAGAAAGAAAAGAAAGGATATGTTCAGGAAAAGAAGAGGGCGATGCATAATACAAATGCATCCTCATGCATTGTCAGTATCATTATAAGTCATGAATGAATAATGAAATCAATGAATGAAGCACCATGGATGCATAAGGTAAAGCAATACGGAAAGATGATGAGAAAATGCTATATAAAGGAGGGATGTTGAGATGATCGCATCCTCATAGCAATGATGAAAAGGGATGATGAATTAATAATGAAAGATGAACAAATAATGAATGAACACTCATGTGATTCACCATAGTGCATTGTTGCATGAATATGTGAGAGTATGAAATGACTGCTATATACTCATTTGTGATCTGGTATACGTGTTTATGGATGTTATATGATTATCTGAGTTTTGGGTACATACGGTTAAAGTTGTTCTAGGGGCAACTTGTGGCATGATTGGATAATGGATTGTGTCCTAAGAATAGTCCTATGAGTCACCTACGCAGAGTTATGTATATGTGTTGCAAGTAACATGTGTTTATGAGATGATGGCTAAAGGTTTGGCTGTATCATTTATCTCCATTATTTTGATTTTATGGATTCGTTATAGCACTACTGAGTGATATACTCAGCGTTCGTCATTTGATGGGCGCAGGTTAGCAGCGGAGTATAGAGCACATATCCCAAGGTAGTCGTTCAGCAAGGACCTAGTGAAGGCAGGGACTTAGGATAGTTTGAACTTGTATTTATTTATTTATTTGTTTGGTAGGCAGTAAATGTAATATGTGTGTATGTTGTGGCTTGCACTTCATTTTATTCTGCCTGCTTATCATTGTTCATATTTATTGTATGCATGATAATTAGATGATGGTTTATCCCTTGTAGGGTATATGACGGTTTCCTTAAGGGGAAATCATTGTATAGTCTATGGGAGCATGTTACTCTAGGTGGGCTGGGTGTGACAACTCAGGTCATAGTAATTTAAAGTGATGTCTGAATTAAGGGAGACACTAGTAAAATTAGGACACTCCAAGTTTTAGTATGATCCTCAAATTTATTTTTAGATAATATAATAGATTTCTAGCAAATATTTTAATTATGCAACTATCATCACATATGTTATAAGTAGTAAAATATTTTACACTTATGTATAGGTGGTAAAAATTAAATTGTCTAATGGTTAGATAGATGTGTCACGAAAATATAAAGAAAACTAGTCCCTTATAGAATGATTAATGAATTTCATTTGGTATAATATTTATTAATCATTCTATACGAGCATGTCTCAGCTCTTAGGTGTTACACTGAATTGTGTTCATCAAACAATAAACATTGAGTAAATGGTTCATAATAATAAGTGCATTATATATAAAACTCATCCCCATTTTATAATAAATATAATTTATTAATAAAATAAATAATGAACAATTATAACAATATATCATTGATAAAAATTTTGTAATAAATAAAAGAAAACACATAATCAATGGTAAAATATCACTTCATATAATTTTTCTATTAATAACTATTAAAACCATTCATCATTATCATAAATCAACCACATTTTCATTTTGTATATCAATATTATAACAATGGTATGCTTTATTTCAATGAATGCAAATATGTATTGCATTCCTCTTTTCTTATAGTAATAATATGTTATATATCAAGGAATGCAAATATGTATTGCATTCCTATTCTCTTATAGTAATGTTATCTTATATATCAATAAATGTAAATATGTATTACATTCCTCTGTTCTCTGTTGTTTCATCATTTCTCTATCATCATATCATTTTTTATCTTTGATTATGCATAATTTGTATTGCATTCCTCTAACATCAAGATATATTTCTACCTTCTTTATTTCTCTAATATACATATATATATTTACCTCCTTTATTTGTCCATAATGCCATGTTGATGATGTATGATGCATGACTTAATCATGTATGTATTTGCATGATATGATCTTACTTTTATATCAATAACATTCTAATATAAATATATCATATGTCTAACAATAAATAAATAATACTTAAAACATTCAGAATATTTCACGATAATATGCTTGCATCATGCAAACTTATCATTTTACCTATGAATCTAGTTTACAGATCAATTTCTATTATACATAAATTATAACTTATAGAAATCAGCAATGATTCACATTATATCTGCAAGACACCATCATAACATATTTTTGATTATATAATCATAGCTATAAAAGAAGGATCCATTTATGGTGGTATAATAAATCAACAAGCTCATTAAACATTAATAATTTTTTATAACTACGCATAATCAATGTACTTAACATTCTCATTCTCCATCTAATTAAATCGCATTTCTAGATAGAATCATCAAATGAATTAATGAATTATAATTAAATAACTAACCCATAATTTTATCATAATGCTTTTATCTTTAGATAGGCTTTTTTGTTTACCTATCAAACTTTTTTATAGAGTAAATAATAAGTAAACACAAACATAACTGATACTAATATAAAGATTTTATAGTATGTAATGAATCATCATTTTTATAATTAATATGATTCACCTAAGAATTTTATTTATAGATAATTTTATTATATATATATATATGTATATTTATATGTAGATTATCAATAATTCTAAATGTATAAATAAATAGTCATCATTTCAATAAAAGACATTAATCCATACAAGAAAATCAATTAACACAATCATTAGGTGATCATAATTTACCATAGCTTAAATTGTCCAAGCTGATAAACAATCTTTATTTTTTAAAAATAAAATCAACAAATAATTAATAATCGATAGTAAAATTATTAAACGATAATTATACTATAAAGCACTTTTCTTAAAATGGGCAATTTGTTTATCTATTATATTTATTAAAAGAATTAATAGTGAATAAACATAAATATATATATATTAATTAATCATCATCAATAATGCTTATAATATGTCCTATAATGTATTCATGTTCACATATGTGACCAGCTTTCACATGCACCTTTCTATGTATTAGTTCTATACATATTCCAATAACTTTCAATTTTATTTCATGTAATGCATATACATTAAATATGTACCAGCCCAAAATGCATGTTATAACCGCAGATGTCTATATGCATTCATAAGTTATGCAAGCTAGGAAATTCCACCTCTCCAACAACCATAAGTGCTACATGATACTTTTCTTTTATGCGTACAACGTATGCATTTTAATATATCAATTTGCCATATAGTCAGCCTAGTCTAGCCATACTTCTTTAATCAATTTATGCATATAAATGTACTCATTTAATGAATTAAACCTCAGTTTCATTGCATATTATAATCATACATTCTAATCATCATTTTAATCCACATTATATTTGTCACACACAACTGGTGAAACATGCTCCCGTAGAGTGATTAATAAAATCCATATAATTAAGAATTTATTAATCACTCTATAAAGGATCTATGAGAATTTTTTTTCCAAAATAGCTGTAAAATATATACGGTTTATTTTTATGACTATCTGCCTTGTAACCTATGGCTTTGGCATTACCTGATGTATAAAATATTCATATCATAAATATGACATATCATCTATCACTTTCTTAGTTCTAAACATCATTTATAAGTTCTAGATAAGCCATGTACTAGTTATTTTTATCATCTCTACTGATTTACAAGTACATAAGATTTTACTGCCTTTAGATTGTTTAATGATAGTTGCATGATAAAATATTTGCTAGGAATATATTACATGATCCAGACATAGTTCTAAGGGTCATTAAACTCTCATAATTATCCTAACTAAGCTGGTGTTTCACTGATCTGGACGTCCCTCTTAATTACCTTGACCTGCATTCATCAAGTGACAAACATTGAGTATAAAACTCAATGGTGTCTAATAATAAGAATGCTATGAATAAAATTCAATTATTTCATTATAATTTAAATATAACTAATAAAGAAATCAATTAAGATAATCTATAATAATTAATCATAATAAATATAACAATAAATAAAATTATCCCATCAATATTCAATTACTCTAGTGATAATAATTAGTAATTTCTGACAGCTATGTGTGTAAACAGCCTAACTTTCCTGTAGATCAATCAAAATATCTTTTTGTTAACCAATATGATAGCAATAATAAAATAATCCCATTAACATTAAATTGTTATACTAATAATAATGAATTCTTGCTGCCATTTTTGTATACTCATCAATTTTCTTATAAATCAATTATAATTTCACTATATAAATAAATAATAGCATTAACACACTCTGCCTCAATGAGGGTAAATTTAGCATCACATTCCTCTTTCTATGTATAAATGATATGTTATATGATAATGAATGCATGTGTATAATGGATTCCCCTATTCTCTATCATTTCATCATTCCTCTATGAATTCACATTCTTCTTTGACACAACAATTTTTATCTCTAATTGTGCACAATTTGTACTAGGCATATTTTCAATGATTTATATTTTTTTCCTAGTACCTATGTATACTTTATCTTTGTATATCTCTATCTTTGTATCATTTCAAATATAAATATACTAATGCCTCCCTTGTTTTGCCTTTTAGATACCTTTTATACATATATATATAACTGTGCCTCCCTTATTCCTCCAAAATATCATGATAATGATTAATATGGATGATTTTAATGCATATGCATTTGTATAATGATGACACAATTACAAATAATGACATCTCAAAATGTGTTAATACATTCGATATCCAACATCAATATAAAATAATTAAATACTCATAACACCTTGTGTTACGAAGCTTAAATCAATAACAATGGCACAGTAGTGAATTTATAACCATCCAGAATATTCATATAACACATAACCATCATTAATGAATAATAATTAGATACGTATAGTATTTTACATGGCAAAGCTTGAATCATCAAGCCTTTTATTTTAATTACAATTTCATTTATAGTATAACTATCATTAAGCACAATGTAATCCATGCCATTCATCATTAACTTCTAAATACGTATATAAAAGTTAAGAGTAGCTTCAAACGAACCAATAGATAATTGTTATTTATAAATATATACTAATAACATAAATATATAATCAATATTATCCATGTTTCTAAAATGTAATAAATATATAATATGCATCAAACCATTATCATCATAATTGGTATAACATGCTTGGGGTTATTATTTCTTCCCATTAGTAATATGCACAAATCTATTTTTATCTTATCTCCTTCTATGCATGAAACAAACATTCCTCCTATCTTCGTTGCCTATGGTACATAAATATTTTATTCAAATAAACCTTACAAATATAGTGGATATCTTTATATTTTCTTATTATCCATATATCCTTCAAGTAAACATATAAATTTCATTACAATTTCATCCTATTTATAAATATAAGTCAAACATGTGTTAAGTCATATTTAGCACTAATTTACTAATTATTCACAATTTAGTAATTATGTAATGTAATTTTATTGTTTAAATTTGCAACAACATAAAATTCGTAACCTAACAAATCATCGCATACATGCATACTAAGAAAATTTAGGCTTAACTTAGTATTGCATTCATATAATGCAATATTATTATCTTTGTATCTATATGTGTAACTCATGGTACAGATAATTATTAATCAACAAATTAGAATCATGAGTATCTTACTCAATAACACATATATTTTAATACTAGATTCTCTACACTTAATCCATTACTTAATACATGGCATGTTCACGTTATTTAGAGGGGATGGTTTAGTCATTTGGTTACGTACATATATAGGAGTTGGGAGGGTTTAAACATAATTCAACCATTTTTCTTAAACCTAGTGTAAAAGATGAATAGCTACATATGTATCCAATAACACACATGTTAATTAGATTTAGAACTTTATTATATAATCTGCAACTTTATATTTAATTCATATGGTCTCTTAATATAAATTCATTAGTTCCATGATCCTTTTATTTTTTCAAAATTTCATTATCCTTTTTCAAACTTATATTTTCCTTTCCAAATCTTCAAATTTTGTTTTAAATAAAGTAAGTTTATCAATTAAACTTTATAAATCCTTATTCTCTTTTGAAATATTAGAAAACTTACTTTTAAAAATCTTGTTTTTAATTGCCAATTACTCATACTTATTCAAGGGGATTTCTAAAGCATCTTCCTCATCATCCATATCATCATTATACTACGATTGAGAAGAAGTATTAAACTCATCCTTATCAAGTTCATCTGTCAATACCATGAAGTAAAGGTTGGTTATGCCTTCATTACTAGATTCACCCTCATGAGACTTACTATCATCATCCTAAGTAGCCTTCAATGCCTTCTTCTTAAATGGCTTGAATGGCTTCTTGAGCCTTGGACACTTATTTCTCATGTGTCCTAGTTTATTGCACTCAAAGTAAGTAGTTAGATTCTTCTTGAAGGCTTCTCTCTTGCTTTGATCCTTCCTTGCTTCAAATGGCTTTTTGAAGTCTTTCTCAAATCTTTTCTTCTTCATGAGCAAATTCTTCACTCTCTTAGAAAGCAAGTCCATCTCATTATCAATGTCCTCTTTACTAGAGAACTCCACCTCTTTTTCTTCCTTGGAGGCTTTCAAGGTAATTCCTTTTCTTTTGCACTTTTCAACTCCTTATTTGAGAGTAATCTCATCATGAGAAGTTTCCTAAGAAGTACATTAATTAATTAAACTAATAAATCATTTGCTTCTTCTATAGGAGTGACTTTAACTTCCCAATCCTTCTTTAGCAATACCTTTAGAATTTTGTTGTTCATGTCCTCCTTGTGATATACTTTTGCCTAAGCCCATTTATGATCATAATGAGTTGATTCATTCATTCAGACTTTGTTCATTCCATCATAATGTGTTTGTAAATCACCTTACACTTGCTTAATTGTTACATAATGAGAAACACAACCATATTCCTCATTACTTATAGTACAATAGAGTTATTCATAGTCTTCTTATTTCTAGCATTGGCCTTGAACTCTTCTCTAGTTCAAGTAGCTTTAGGCTTTAAGGTAGTGACACCTACAATAGTACTATTAGAAAGAGTATAATCATTCTCAATTAAGTCAGACAAGTATACTCCATCACTCTCTAAAAAAAATTTCATTTTATGCTTCCAATAAGGGTAATTGTTTCCATCAAAGAAGGGAGGCCTTATGTAAAATTGACTCTTTATATTTTAAGTTAGCATTGATCTTTAGCTCTAGAAGGTTTATTCTAGCAATAAGTGAGCATAAACTCTAATACTAATTGAAATCCTAAGCAAGTAATATATGAGTTATAGTGGTTCGGCACACAAATTACCTACGTTCGCTCTCCTAAGTAGCAACTTAGGTTTCCATTAAATTCTTTCAAGATTACAAGAATGCATTCTTCAATTAAGAATCTCAACCTTAGTGTTTTATAGGTTTACACTCAAACCTTTATAATAAAGATCAATCTTACAAGATTTTACTCTTAATTACAATAATAAAACCCAATTAATAACTATCACCAACCAAGTAAAAAGAAATCAAAGTAAGGCAATAAATGAAGCTTAGAGAGAAAGAGTGATTATAGAGAGAAAGAAGTTCAATAGCTTAAAATAATCAAGTTACTTACTTGAAGAAATGAATTCCCATTATTAAATATGCTCGTTACTTTAAGTAATTAATGCAAATAATTTCATTGACATGCCTTTAATTAAAACAGAAAAGTTTTTACTTAGAGTTGCATACAACCATATGCTCAAGTGGTACACTCGTACCATTCCTAAAATCTTAAATGCTAATTTGGGTAGTGCTTGTGGTACAATTGTACAAAATAATTGGTACACCCATACCAAACCTCTTGCTAAAAATGCAAACTCAAGTAGAAATGCTCAAATGCTCTTAGTACACTTGTACTAAGTAATGGTACTACTGTACACACCTTGAAAATTCATAAAATATGCCAAATACTAAATGAATTGCTTGTCAAAATTAAATCAATAACCATGGGGTTAATAGCCCTTATTTATGCTTAAAAGGCATGATGATATATAGGGCATGTTAGATTTGTATGGGAAAAGGCCATGCACCATATACATCTTAATAGAATGTATATAGTATATAGTATTATGTGCTTCACACATTAGGAAATGCATACTATGTGCTCTACCTTCCATAAGAAAAATGTAATGTGCGTTGTATGTCCAAAGCACTTATATGAGGCTAAAATGCATGTGTACAAATTGGAATCGATGTTGAGGACTTCTATCAAGTTGAATTAATCTAAAGATGTAGCATGTGAATGAAAATTTAGGGTCTACAGTTTGGTAAATGAAGGATCCTTCTTCTTTAACCCCTTAATCTTCTCAATCCTCTTACAAATCGAGTAGATATGTTTGAAAGTATGGAAATTTTGATACTTCAACTTATCTTGGTATAGTGGTAGCTACCTCATAATAAGCTTATTAATCATATTGTACTTTAAAGGCTTTTATCTAAAAGAGCAACCTTACCTATCCATCTTCTATAGTAATCCATGAAAGATTCATTATGCTTCTACTTCACCATCTCCTAGTCAAGCAAAGTCATATTAAATTGGGACTTAAACCTATATTGCTTGTAAAAGGTAGTACAAAGAGGCTTCCACTTTATTATGGTCACCTTATTCAAACTATGGTATTAGGTTAGCACGAGTCCCTCCAAAGAAATGAAGGAAAGTTGAATTATCAACTCATTCAAGAAGTCAATGGTGCTCATCAATATGGTGTATGTCTTTATATGGTTTTTCAGATCCACTATACTTGGAAACATCTAAGATCTTGAACATAGTAAGCAACCCTTTAATAGCTCAAATAGAGAATTGATTAAAGTCCAAATTAGACCTCATGCCTTTAATCTTCATAATGGATTGCAATTATTCAATCTTATGTTCTAGTGTAGAAGTTTCTATTTTGCAGACATCATGCATCTAGATTAGAGTGTTATCATTCATCTTGACATCATACAAGTTAAATGCCTTCTCTTTATCCTTAACTAGAGCTAGCAGAGTTATGTAATCCCCAAGGTTGAGGGCTTACTGAATCTATTATTGTAGGAGGTGATGTGTGTCATTATGCATTTAGATTTTAGGTGTTTTTAGAATATGAATTGCATTAAATTCATTGCATTTTGTTTGGTTTAGTTTATGTTTTTGAGGAATTTAATGTGTGTTTTAAGTGTGTAATGTTAGAAGATCAAATAAGAAGAAACAAGAAGCTTTGTGCATGGAGGACTGACCCTTCGATCGTGGAGCTCAATGCCATGATCGTGGAGTTAAGCTAAGGAAGAAGAAAGCTATTAGAATTTTCCACGATCGTGGACTATAAGTCCATGATTATGGAGGTCATGAAGGAATTACTCGAGACCTACTGAAATTTTCCATGATCATGGACTCCAACTCCATGATCATGGCACCAAGGCAGAAGAATGGATGAAAGCTACTGGAGAAGTTCATGACCGTGGACCCCAACTCCATGATCATGGACTTGCAATTATTAAGCAAATTAAAATACGACTTGATAGAAGTTAAGGTGGAGAAATGGGTTCCATAGGGGCAGCAAAACCAAAAGTTTCAAAGAGCCTTAATAGGTAATGGAGTCCACATCATGGGAAGAGTAGTGGGTAAAGAAATGGATAAACTCAAGATAGGGCAAAGCATTTAAGGAGGAAATCAAGATTGATCTAGAGGACTCCACCATCCAATCACTCATTCTTCTCCAGAGTCTTCTTCTTAGCTGTATCTCCATCTTCACTTGTTTTCCTCGTAAGCCATGAGTGGCTAAATACTCGATAGTAGGATTTGATTTCTGAAATCCCTTTCTGGGATAGTTGATTGTGCTTGTTTAATATTACTATAAATGTTTAAATTTAAAGATTGGTTTTAGAAATGAAATATCTGCTTTATGATTGCAACGAGAGTTGGATTATAGAATGTTTGAACATTGGGAGATGTTTAATTCTATAGATTAGCTTTCTAAATGATTTCTTAGGCTTTATAATTGCAACAAGAGTTGAATTATAGAATGCTTATTCATTCTGGTTAGGTAGATGTGTATGAGAGATCAACATGTTCCTAGCTCCTATATGATAGCTTAATAGTTTCCCTAATTAGAGGACCATGATAGTGACTAAGTGAATCTGAGATTAGAAGGAAATTTAGTTGGTTTCACCTCGAGAGAGGGTGATCGATGCTTTTTGATATCTTGGGTAGTAATAAGCATGTGATTGTTATCCTAGCTTGGTAATAATGATTTCAAATCCTATGTTTCTTATCATTATTTTATCTTCTTATCGTTGATCTTATTTCATTCCTTTACGTATTTACCTTTGTAATTATGTACTTCTAAATACCAAAAAATTTTAGTTGCTTAGATAGATTGGAAATCCAAGTAGTGGTGGATAGGCAATAAATCCTCATGGGATCAATATCTTACTACAATTATCTGTATGCTTACAGTGAAGTAGTGAATAAAACTACTGTGGTGTAAACTGTTCATCAAGTTTTTGGCACCGTCATCGAGGATTTACGTGTTTAACATCGTTATAAAGAGAGTATAATTGGATTTAAGTGTTTTGTTTTAATTCTTTTATTTAAATTTTGTAGGTGTATGGGCAGGAGAAAAACTAAGAACTCTTAATCATCATTGTTAGAAACTTGTGAATATCCAACAAGGCTTAAAAGAGAGAACCGAATAGTTGCTTAGGAATGATTTATGTAGGAAAATCCAATAGAAATGGCAGAAGAGCAAAAAACTTTGATGGATGTGGTCAGGCCCGGTTTCTATGTTAACCAACAAAGCATAATGAGACCAACTATAGCAGCTAATAACTTCAAGATTAAGCTAGCTCTACTACAGATGTTGCAGTCTTTGGCACAGTTCTTTGCTTTAGCAAATGAAGACCTTAATGCTCATATCTTAAATTTTCTAGAGATTTATGATACTTTCAAGTATAATGGAGTGATAGAGGATGCAATAAGGCTGAGGCTATTCCCATCTACATTGAGAGACAAGGTAAAGATTTGGCTGAACTCATTGACCTTAAGGTTAATTACAACTTGGGACCAACTTATGCAAGCATTTCTTACTAAATACTTTCCCATGATAAAGACAACAAAGATCATCAAGGAGATGGACAATGAGTCTCTATATAAGACATGGGAAAGATTCAAGGAGCTACAAAGGAAGTGTCCTCACCACAACTTACCAAGAGAATTACTGCTTCAAACATTCTATAATGGGGTCAACACAACCACAAGAGGGACCATCAATGCAGTAGCTGGAGGGTCCTTTATGAAGAAAACTATTGAGGCAACATATGAACTGCTGGAGGATATGGTAGCTACAAAGGCACTATGGGCATCAGATAGGTTTAGAATGGTAATTAAAGAACACAAAGGTGTTTTATCCCTTGATGTTATTAATGCTTTGTAGGATAAAGTTGTAAATTTGATAAAGTAAATTAGCAACTTGTCAAAGGTGTCTAGTTCATGTGAGCTATGTGGGTATGCAGGGCATGTTATGAATGAGTGCAACGAATGTGAGAGCATAGAGTAGGTCAGTTTTGTAGGCAACATGCTACAATCCATGGGAAGACAAGGTAACAATCCTTACTCCAACATGTATAATCTGGGATGGCAAAACCATCCAAATTTTTCTTAGAGTAACAATGCAAGAAATGTGCAAAAGATGCAACAACCAACACCTCCCCAAAACAATTTTGAGTCAAAGATGGAGAAGTTCATGGAGCTACTGGGAACAAAATTGACTAGTAAAGAGAAATCATAAAAGCGAATGGAAGCCAAGTTTGATCAAATCACAAAGAACCATTCCTCCTCCATCCATAACTTAGAGGTACAAGTAGGGCAGCTGGTAACAACAATAGCATAAAGGAACCTTGGAGGACTTCCAACTAATACTTGTAGGTTAATTAAAACACTTGTTGAGCAACGGAAGGTGAATTTTAAATTTTTCAAAGCAAGTATTTTATGAATCTTTGAAACCCCATGTAATAACACATCACATAAGAGAAAAATTAAGAAGGAGGATGTGTAAAACTTACATTAATGCTGATCTCCTTCTTTCTTGATTGTTAGAAAAGTTGTGGTAAACTTTTCAATCCCGAAGTGTAGAGGATCTCCAAACTATCCACACAAGTCAAGAGATCAAGTTAGTAATCAAGATTACAAAATTAAATCGTTTAGAGACTAGTAAAATGATTTAGAAAGGAGAGTAGAAAGGATGTTTGATTCGCTTCTTCTAAGTGAATATCCTTCTTCTTCTTCTTTTGTTCATTTAGCTTCGATTTTTCTTGAAAGAAAAAGGCTGCCATATTTTTCTAGAAAACATTAAATCATATAATTGTATTCTCTATTAAATGAACACATAAAATATAGGTTATCTCATAACACTATTTCATTAACATCCATTCTAAGTTCTTGATCTCTTAACTTTTAGTGTGCGACCTTTTGGGTTCCTGACAAGTTAGCAACATATAAATTCATATGTAAATAAAGAGCGGTGTCTAGTCACACATCATGAATACCCAAAATGTGAAGAGGTCATAAGTTTGACTACAACCCTTCCATATCAGATCCCATGCAATAAACTCCTTTCACTATCCACTATCTCATTTAGGTTTAAGTATGGATTAATGTCAACTCAATGCATAATCAAGTGCATTAGATCATGCCCTAAATTGATGTTTCATGTTCTATAATCTTTATTCCCAAAATGTCCTTATGAACTCATTCATCAATGGACATTCCACTCTGGCCAGAGATTCTTTGAATAAAGATGTAACATGAATCAATGAGATAAAA
>CANYBF011820886.1:0-23413 GCA_948192965.1 Dalechampia spathulata | reverse complement strand
TATTAAGAATATTAAAATGAATAATATTAACATTAATTATTTGTAATATTCAAAATATGTAATAATAGTAAAATAATAATATTAATAATATTATTATTATAATATTTTGATTATAATAATATTATATTTTTATATTATATGGAATACTATGAATATAATAATATAATAATATTATTACAATTATTATTATGAATAAAAAAATAATTATTATGATTTATGCAGTATTAATAGTTGTTATAATTATATAATAACGAGTATCAATATTATTAATAAATGATTGGTAGTTTTTTTAATATTAGTATGAGTGTACATATTAATATTTATAGGTAATATGTGGATTATTATAGATTATTTTATAAATGTAAATATAGTGAATAATTTTGGTTGAAAAAAATTGTTTGTAAATATTATGTGTTTAAAATAATTGATATTGGCATTAGCGTTAATTATTGTTGTGATATATTATTATTATAATTATAGTTATAGTAATAATAATTATTATTAATATTATTATTTATGTATTAAATATAATGATTAATATATATTATTATGATTTATATATTATTGGTAAGGGTTATTGGAGTACTTATTGTTTAGCAAAGATTTTTATTATTTGTATTGATGTTGTAATATTATATTGTAAAAAATTACATATAATTATTTATAAGTTTAAAATTTTTGTAATGTTAGTATTGTGTATTATTAATATGTTTGGTACTTATAATTAGTAGTATGAATTACTATAATTATGATATATTGAATTAAACATTAATATGAATTATTATAATTATTACAAAGTAGATGTGATTAGTAGTTCAAAATACACATATCCTTTACTTATTGATTTATGAAAGGTACTATTTTTGTTATTGATATTAATATTACTATGAATATTTGTAAGCATTATTTATTTGGCATTATTATTTGTATGTAGTTTTTTTATTGGTAATATATATGATACATATGAAGTAATATTAGGATGATTGATATAATGATCATTGAAACGATATGATAATTGTCATATTTTAAAGCAAGTAAGTAAATATTAGTAATATAAGTTTAATAAGTAATTATATTGCAATTGCATACATAAATCAATGAATATCATAAATTCATAGTGTGATGCAAAACCTATTGCTTGTATTCATTATCAGTAGAATATTCACTTACAGGAATCTGTAACGGCACGATATGATGCTTTGACAAAGTAAGCTCAACGTGTTCTAAAAAGCAGTTAAGCAATCGTTGGCCAGAGAATTCTGGTAGCGAACAAGGTATAATCTGTTGATAGCCATATTGATGATAAAGTCTGGCAGGACTATAGTGTGTGGGAGCTCTCAATCCAGCAAGCCGGATACAGTTAATATATGTTCTGACTATCACATGTTGAATGTGCCACTATGAACAAGTCCATCCAACGGTACTCTCTGAGACATGTCCCATCCATTGTACCCAATCATTAAATGTGAAAGTCTTTACCTCGGGAAAGGTGAAACGTCTTCTCATATGTGTCTGGGGATGATATAGATATGGATCACCTTAGGGGGGTAGTAATATTCCTAACTTCTCTTGAAGCCAAATCTAGTAATTCAATTGGAAAAAAGGAAAAAGCGGAATGAGATGAACATAGAACATTGTAAATTTTTTCATATAAAAATAAGAAATGTTTGATAAGTGAAAAAGATATAAATATAAGTTAGATGAAATACCTGGAGCAATAAGAAACAACCACTGAAGCGATCAGTCTGTCCTTACTTAAGTCTATCAAGTGCAAAAGGATTGTCTCTGCAATGATCATTAGAAAAGAGGTTTGACCTTGCTCCATTTGATTGATAATAGGTCCTAATATAAGATCTCTATTACTTGAGGGGCTAACGAATAAGAACTGTGCCAATAATGCAAAAGTAGCAACTCTGAGCCATGAAGAAGAGGTTCGGGAGGTCGGTAACTTGTGATTACAAAGCTGAAAGATTTTGGTCATATCTATAAACCTCTCTGTAGTCAATAATGAAGCTACTGTAGTTGGGCTAATGTCAAATGCTTTGATGAGATATGGAATAACTTCACCAACAGGAAGTGGCATAGTTAACATTTCATCTATACAGCATGAAACCTCGAGGATAGTAGTAAACTCCTTGTAAAGTGGACATAGTTCCACATGTCCAAATAAAAATACATGATGTACTAGATCCTAGAATTGAAGTGCTGCATGCAAAAATGCATAGTTGATGGAGATTTGATGGAATGTGTTTAAGGAATGAAGTCCGAAATGGGTAAGTCGATTCCACTGAGTATGTCCCTATTGACGGATGGTAGCACGGAAGGTAGAAAGTAACTATTCACTCATTTTAGAGGCCTGAAATAAAAAATAAAATGATTAGATTAGTTAATATTATAGAGAATGTTAACATATCATTAATATTATAGAGAAAGTTATCGTTATCGTTATCATCTTTGTTATCATCATTAGTTTGATGATAATGTTACTTACATAATTATATTAAAGAAGTTTATAGAATATGAAGATATGCTTATATTATATAAGTTATTATAACTTAAATGGTGGAAAAAAAGATCATGATAATAACATCATTAAAGTAAGTCTAAAATTAAATAACATGAACTGATGATAAAATATCATTACATTGAATTAGTTTTGATAACATACAAATATTACTAAAAACTCAAATAAACAAAACAAGCTAAGTGCTACAATCTCTTCTTCTGATCCTAGATCTGAGACCCATTTATCGTCTAGTATTTCTATGCTCCGTATCCATTTGTAAATAATGGAAATCATGTAAATTATGAGGCTCAATATTAGGACCATCATCATCATCATCATCATCAGTAGCAGCAGTAGTAGCAGCAGAAGCAGTAACATCATGTACATCTGCATAATGAAAAGGAATGGAAGCACCCACTGGAGTACTATAACCTCCTTAGAAATGTTCAGGAATTGGTTGTTGTTATGAAGTTGATGTAAATAATGGATTGAAATAAAGGTTAGGGTTGGATCTAAGGGTAGGTGTAAATGGTTGGTTTGATGGAAAAGATTGTGTAGACCATTGGGTGTAAAATGGTGGGATGTATGGAGAAGGTTGTACTGGTTGAAAAGGTGGCGGGGAAAATGGAAAAGTGTATGAAGTTTGGGTTGATGGATGAAAAAATGGAGCTGATGATGTGAAATCAAAATGTGGTGGAACAGATGAAGTTGATGGCCTGGGTTGATGACATAAAGAAATAGAAGGTGGAATAAGATCATAAGATACTGTTGTTGGAATGGGAACATCATGATGTCGATGATGATGTTGATGACTACATTGTGTTGGACGAGAAGAAGTTGGTCTTTGAGAGTCATCATCAACTGGATACGGATAATGAATAGACTCAATGGCAGATTTAGAAGGTAGCATTATTGTAACATGATGTTGTTCTTGCAATGCAGCTTAACCACTATGACCAAGTTCTTGAGCTAATTCCAATCAAGAACTTATTGATATATGCTCAAGAACATCAGTCTACAGTAACATATAATATTAAATAAGTTAGTACATTTGATATATATAATTAATTTAGTGAAATAGAGTTATAGGATTAGATATTTATAGAAGCTCTAAATTGTGCACCCCTAGGCAAGATTTACCTGCTCCTAACAGTGTGATACCATTCCTATTGCATAGAAGGATAAGCAATAGGATCTTAGACAATTTGTTGGATACGATTATCCCATAATGCAACCCATGTTGAATATCGTTCCATCCAATTAATACGTGTATTATGAAGATCAGATTGATGCAAATCTTTAATTTGTAAGGGTGGACAAGGGATGGGTTGTGCTAGTCTGAATTGGCGAAGGGCCCTATCAGGTTGGTGCCACTCAACTATATGGATACAGAGCATTGGGACAACTGACCTCCATATGTGTTAGCCTTGTAAGCATTGACGAGGGAGAATATCTAAAATATCTTATTGATAGGGCTCCCAAATTATATGAATAATTAAATAATAAATTAGTTAAGTAAATATAATTGTATATAACATTACATATGACATTAAGATATTAAAATACATACATCATCAACCCGTGAAAGATCCAATCGCAAACGTATATCAGATATAAGATGAGTTGGGATCTCTATCACAGTTCTATTCGTACTCCATCTATAAAGTAATATAAAATTGAGATGAATTTTGAAAGAATAATAATTGAAATTAATATTAGAAATAAATGAAGCTATCGTAATACCTTCTGCCTTAAGGAGCATTAGTAGGTAGGGGAATAGAATTAATGGTTGGAGACAAAAAAGGAAATCTCTCCCATGCCCATATTTGCAAAAGAAACAAAGGGCCAAATATCTGCGAGGCTAATGGGTATCTACATGAATCATAAAGCTCCTGATACAGATATGCCAAATATGCAGACCCCTAGCTATACTGTCCAACAATTTTGAAATCCTCTAAGAATGGTAGATAAAATAAGGTTACTGTACCAGTGCTTATTGGACAAAATATTTGCCCGTATAACAATTGTAGGATAGCTGCCCTGGCATGGTTATGGACGATTTGAATGGGTGCATCATCATCGAGTAGACTGAATTCTTGTATAAGCCAACTCTACTTCAATTTTGAACCCCTTCTATGAGTATTAGGTGGAACAACCCTAAGCAAGCGTCTATATAATACATTCCAATTACGATCGAGTTCTCCAATAATAGGTCGATCATCAATAGGAAGGCTGGTGATTATAGCCACATCCTGTATTGTAACTGTGCACTCAGCCTCAGGTAGGTGGAATGTATGAGTTTCGGGTCTCCACCTCTCAACCAAAGTAGTGGTCAAATGGTGATCAAGACTGAAATACCCCAGATGCAGAAGTCCACTGAAACATGTATTTTGAATCACCTCGATGACACGTGGATGCAAATCTTCTATATGGTTTCCACGTAAAAAAATATTTCATCAACAATTGAGCACCTGGTTATCGACCTACAAATGAAAACATGTAATTCTTAAATAGGGAATCTTGAATTGAAAGAATTTTATTATATTCTGTAGTATCTCAAACCTCATCAAACCAAACAGCTTTCAGTCTATGCTGTCACTGTAAATGTAATAATGATGGATCATGAGGTCGAGGTTGAATGTAATCCCATTTCTAATAAAGTAAACATATATTCCTCATCTAATAAAGTAATGAATCTCTGATGGTGTTTATCAAAGATGTCCATAAGTTTATGGAATAACATCTACATCATTCTTGTAACTGGCACAGATCTTATATCCTTCAACATGGCATTACATGCTTTGGTATAGTGCATCATCATCATACCATGTCGAAATCCTTCATCATATGAAAGTGCCCATTTCTCCTTGGGGATTTTGTCAATCCACTCTTTTGACTCAGGGTATCTTGCTTTAAGCTACCTCATACATCTCTTAAATTTTCTCTACTGATTTTGCCACCCTACGATAGTCATTTTATTAGTATGTATAAATGATAAATGTAATAAACACATACATTAACAATAATGAACCTCATTGTTACCTGCTCTCTTGAGTAATTTTTTGATTGGGACATTCTTGAACTTAGTGTTGTATTTACTGAAAACATGACAAAGGCAATACCGATGAGGAATTGTACTCCATAAATCAGATTGCATAGCATGTTGGATCCCAATATGTCGGTCTGAGATGATACATAAATCATTTCAACCAGCACAGACATGATAGCAAAGCATCAACATGAAATACTGCCAGTCATCCTTGCTTTCCTTTTTAACTAATGCAAATGCAATTGGTAGTATATGATTATTCCCATCTACATCTTCTACGGTAAGTAAGGCACTTTTATACTTACCAAATCAAAAAGTACCATCCACATATAACACTGGTTTGCAATACTTGAAGCCTTCAATACATGGTCCATATGCTACAAACATTCTTTTAAGTTGTCTCACAATAGGTATAACAAAATGATTGATGACATGATCTTCACCTTCAATATCCCAAACGGACCCTTGATTTTTCACACATGTTGCATGCATGAAATTACATAACTGTATATAGGATTCATCCCAATCCCGCCACAAAGATGTTATTACCTTCTGTTTACCATACCATTCTTTTTGTTTACCAACACAATGATTAATGCCAACCGTTCTTTCAACATCGCTACTATAACTGTTACTGTAATGTTACCCTGTTCTGCTAACATCCATTCAATATAGCACTCAATGATATTATTATCAAAATTATAATGGTCCTGTGAACTGGCTGGAGCACTACATGTATGAGGACCAGTATATCATGTTATTACCCAATATTTATGCATTTTCTTCTACATAGTACTTAAACACCATGAACATGCATCATTCTCACTATAGATAACAGTGATGAAGTTTCGTTTGGTTTCTTGGCTCTTAAAACTTTGCTTAACACATGTTGAGTATAGTTTCAAAGCTAATTGCACTGCATCTCTATTCTCAAATGTCATGCCTATTTGAAACTCTCCATATTGATCCCATATTAACCTATCAATATCAGAAGGATTCCTATTCATAACCATTTCATTCATATCGACAGGTATTAAATTTCTAGATGCATGACCATCCATCATACTCGGTTCAGTTAGCATGATCAACTCTTCATAACTTCCTATTTCATCATCATTGTCATCATCATCATCATCATCATCATCATCATCATCATCATCATCATCAGAAGCATTATAATCATAATTATCATCAAGATCAAACTGATCATTTTGAACATCATGAGGACTATCATTAATTATACTATCACCAATTACATTCTCACAAACACTTCTACTGGAGCCCCTAACTTCATAATGACTGCTTATTGCACCTACTTCTGCTTCATGACCATTGGTAAACTGCACAAATAACTCAATAAACTGTAAGCCCAGAAATCTCATAATGAAATCTGACATTATCCATACATCTTGTTCTCCCTTTATCTGAAGAGCACCAAAATTCATTTGTCCTATCATATTCAGTATTGGGTATCAATAAAATATTGATGTAATTGTAGCATCTGTAGATAATTCAATTGTTATTTTAGTTATATACAACAATAAAGGCATGCTCAACACATCATCAAGAGTAGCCATTCTTGATTGCCTATTCACATACTCAACCCCAATTACTGTATCAAGATGTGTACTGCCCTAATATATCAAACAAGATGGAACACATGCCGTTTCTGATTTCAACTGATTGTAAATAATGAGAATCGACATTATCAAACAATGTTGTGTATTAGCACATAAGACATAAAGACTACCATGCATGAGGGTAACTTTACAAGTAAGGATAAATTTACGAATCAAACTTAGAAGTAAGGGTTTATAGGTTGTGTTTAGGGTTAAAATTTATGGTTTAAGGTTTACGGGATCATTTAGGATTTTCAATGATTTTATCAAAATTACTATAATTTTATTTATTTCTTCAAATTAATATCATTAGGTTTATTTCAACAGTAGCTTCTCAAATTGATGTTAACAATGTTGTGTTTAGTGTTACAATTGATGGTTTAGGGTTTACGGGATCGTTTTAGGGTTTTTGATGATTTTATCAAAATTAATATAATTTTATCCAATATTCCTCAAATTAATATCATTAGGTTTATTCCAACAGTAGTTTCTCAAATTGATGTTAACAATGTTGTGTTTAGGGTTATAATTGACAGTTTAGGGTTTACGGGATCGTTTTAGGGTTTTCGATGATTTTATCAAAATCACTATAATTTTATCCAATATTCCTTAAATTAACATCATTAGGTTTATTTCAATAGTAGTTTCTCAAATTGATGTTAACAATGTTATGTTTAGGGTTACAATTGATGGTTTAGGGTTTATGGGATCGTTTTAGGGTTTTCGATGATTTTATCAAAATTACTATAATTTTATTCATTTCTTCAAATTAATATCATTTGGTTTATTTCAATATTAGTTTCTCAAATTGATGTTAACAATGTTGTGTTTAGGGTTACAATTGACAGTTTAGGGTTTGCGGGATCGTTTTAGGGTTTTCGATTATTTTATCAAGATTACTATAATTTTATTCATTTCTTCAAATTAATATCATTAGGTTTATTTCAACACTAGTTTCTCAAATTGATGTTAACAATGTTGTGTTTACGGTTACAATTGATGGTTTACGGTTTATGGGATCGTTTTAGGGTTTTTGATGATTTTATCAAAATTACTATAATTTTATTCATTTCTTCAAATTAATATCATTAGGTTTATTTCAACATTAGTTTCTCAAATTGATGTTAACAATATTGTGTGTAGGGTTACAATTGACGATTTAGGGTTTACGGGATCATTTAAGGGTTTTCGGTGATTTTATTAAAATTACTATAATTTTATTCATTTCTTCAGATTAATATCATTTGGTTTATTTTAGCATTAGTTTCTCAAATTGATGTTAACAATGTTGTGTTTAGGGTTATAATTGATGGTTTAGGGTTTATGGGATCGTTTTACGGTTTTGTATGATTTTATCAAAATTACTATAATTTTATCCAATATTCCTCAAATTAATATCATTACGTTTATTTTGATAATAGTTCCTCAAATTGATGCTAACAATATTGTGTTTAGGGTTTAAATTTATGGTTTAGGGTTTACTGTATCATTTTAGGGTTTTTTGTGATTTTATCAAAATTACTATAATTTTATCCAATATTCTTCAAATTAATATCATTTAGTTTATTTCAACATTAGTTTCTCAAATTGATATTAACAATGTTGTGTTTAGGGTTAAAGTTGCAATACTTATAAGTTTGACCAGTAAATTCAACCTTATTCGTTAGAGAAACCTATGTTGGAAGTTTCTACGGTTAACTACATGAGCTTCAGTCCTGTAATTCACAGCTAAGGTGTTTCGCTATAGTCTGATTATCCACCTTGGACTATACCTTACGTCTATCCAATCATAGAATAGCGACAGTCAATGATACTTTGGCAGCTAGTGGTAAAAGTAGGTTCGTGTTCCCAAGGCATCGAATGGAAACCTAGGTACTAACTCATCCAAAATTACACGGTTATTTGGGGACAAAATGCAAATTTTCATGTATGCAATACAATTAATCGATTAATATGGTAAAATTAATATGAAACTCATATTTCTTTTATTACCCACTAATATTACAACTCTCATATCAAATTTTACCATGTTAATTGATTAATTGTTCCTACGTGCTTTTGACTTTCATTCAATTACCATATATACAATCCAACAAACCATCATAGAAATAATATAATCACATACTAAATGATAAAAAGAATAGGATCGAAAGGAATTAGGGGTACAAACTAGATTAAATGAATACAATTGTGGGGGAAATTCAAATAAAATACATAACATCATTAAACTAAATCAAACAATAATGCTTGTAAAAGTTATGCCAAAATTTTTGATTTTTTTCCACTTTAATTTACCATATTAATTATTACTATATTTAATTAATGACTAAAGTTTTATTACATTTTTTAATGTCAATATTAAATATGTTATTCATATTTATTATTCACATTATAATATCAATATATATTTCAAAATTATAATTTTTTCCCATATACCAAATTTTGGTAAATTTTAAAATATATTCTCATATTTTAATTCATTTATTTTAAATATTCTAAAATTTGCTCATAAATAAATAACCTATTTACTTTTATAGATTTATTTATTATTGAGTAAATAAATTACCTATTTAAACTTTAGTAAATTAAAAAGCTTATTCTCACCCTTTACCTTTTTCTAAATTAATTTTTCACCCAAAACTTTGAAATCTTTCCTTGATTAGTCCATGAAATTTACACAATATAAATTACTCATCATTATAAACAATTCAAACAATACTACATTATCATGTTATTAAACAATTTCCTAACTTTATTTGCATAAAAACAATTTATCATGACATATAACCTTTTTTTTGTTAATCAACTTATATCTACTATAATTACACATATTTTTAATTGAAAATAAACTCATCATTATTTTATATATATTTATGTCCACAATGTTAATAATAATTTATTCATTTCATATTTAATATCATATCAAAAAATTTATGTAATTTCTAAAATAATTTTTATTATAATAACATTTTCATAATTAATCATTTTACCTACTCAAAATTTTAAATAAGATTCATCTCCACTAATTATTTTTTTACTAATTTCTACCAATTATATTTTTGTCTACCAATCATTTGTAATTATTTCTTTCAATTCCTTCAATTTTCTAATTTAAATATTACTTCATTTTCATTTTTATTTATATTATATGTATACTATTTGCATTTTATCTACATAATTTTTACTATCATTTTTAATATTTACTAAAATTTATCTTTTTATAGCATTTCACTTATTAATAATTTCCTTTTTCCCGACAATTTTACTTCAACAAAATATTTTTTTTCAACATAAAACTATATCTTGTTATTTTCTCAAATTACAACAATTTTAAATTAATTAGTCAAATATTTTTTCCCAATATCATATACATATTTCTCAAACAAATTCAATTCTAAATAATCATCAACATTACTTAATCTTTCCATTTTCCAAATTAATTTTTTTTACCACATAGAAATTAAACCACAAATCCTTTTCCTAAATTTTAACTATGCTTCTATTATAGACAACTTTTATTTATTTCGCTACCAAATCCTATATTTATTCAAAATTACACAATTTTACATCATAACATATTATCATATTAATTTAACAAATATTATATTAACATACATATAAATTAATTAATACTAAATTAACTTACATATAGATTAACAAACTTTAAATTAACATACATATAAATTATTTAATTTTACATTAACACACATTTAATTTAACCAACTTTAAATTAACATACATTTAAATTAATAAATATTAAATAAACATACATATACATTAATCAATATTAAATTAATATACATATAAATTAATAAATATTAACTTAATATACATATAAATGAACAAATCATGATATTTTATGTCACATCCTACATTTAGTGGTTTATTATGCATTCATAAGTTGATGTTATGTTGTGTTTTTTTTTGTTACTATTGTGATAATGATATGAAATTATGCTTATGGTGATAAATTTATGATAAATTGAGTTTAAAGCTTTAAAGAGGATATTGAAAATTTTGCCGCAACCCTTAAAACAGATTTTAAATGGCACTAAAACACGAATTCTGAGTTATATATAGTGAATTTGATTGAATGACTTTGACCATTGTGCTTGTATTAACTTAAATTAGCTATATATACATTTTGAAATTTTTGAATTTAAAATTTATTTATGACATCAAAATTAAGTCGTATTTATTTAAGTGACTATTTTGAGGTGATATTAAAGAATTAAGACATGTAAACTAAAAAATGAATATTGACTTAGTAAATTTATAATTAATATTAGTTATTGGTAGTTTAATTATAATTATTTTATGACATGTTGATGTCACTATTTTTAGATGATAATGTTATAACTAGAAAATAAGAAAATTTATGTTAGAAAGACAATCAATAGTTAATTAGGATAAATTAGATTATATTTTAATGTAAGATAATTAAAAGGAGTGAGATTGGAATATGTAAAAGTCAATTACAAAATAAATAAGAATAATAAGATAGGTGAGATAGTGGAGTGATGCAAATGTATTGGATGGAGGATGGAATTTATTTAATAAAAAAAAAGGAATTTAAGTGTTAAAAAGGGAGTAGAAATACGTAAAGAGCTAGGATTGAGGAGATTTAAAATGACATCCCCATGTATATACATAAGGATATGACAAAAAGGGGGGGGAGGGGTAATGCTGTCTTTTGGCTTGGATTATTAGGGTTTGAAATATTCAAAGGATACCCTACATACCTATTTCCTTTCTCAACCACCCATTCTCTCTCCAATACCTCCAAAACCTTCCATCTCATCCTTTTATCTTCATGACCGAACTCAAGCTTCTTCCTCCACTCAATTTCTATCCTTTTGCTTATTTTTGGTCTTATCTTTTTCCTTTCTTCTTTAAAACGGCCGACAGCTTCTTTAATTTTATTTTTAGTTTTGCTTCTGCCTTCATAAACTACATGAAAGCTACATGATTGGGTTCATTTCAAGCTACAAATTCCTTGTTTTCCTTGTTTCTTAAGAAGTCGAAGTGTTGTTACTAAAACTGGTCAAAGATTTCTATTTTGTTCTTCTTCTTTTGGCGATTTTCTTTGGCTTTCAAGTAAGAACTTGCTGTTTTATTAAAGTCTGGTTAAATATCATCTTCCATCTCATCTTTCAAAGAGTGAACCAAAGCATGTTTATTTGAGTAAGTCAGATTCGTCTTTTATTTTTGTTATTTCTTAAAAAGCCAAAAGCTTTAGTGACCTTTAACCTTAATTTTTGTTTGATTTAGCCTTTTAAACGAACATGTATGTGATTATTAACGAGGTTCCACATTTTATGTATTGAAGGTGAGTGATGGTGCGCGTTTTGGAGCTAGTTCACAAGGAGAAAACCATATGTTAGTTGATTGTCTTTGGGTTTCTCAAAGGTGAGCTTTGTTAATGTTAGATCCATTCATTTTGCACACTTTATGAGCAGTAAGATTCTTGGCCAAACTATTTTATGGTTTTTTGTTTGTTATTGTTGATTTTTTGATGATTAGATGAATTTAAGTTGTATAAAGGTATGGAATAAAATGTTGGTTTTTGAGTGGGGTGCGTGTTTGGTGTATTTCTCCTGGCAGTCGAATTATGAGCAGATTATTTTCATGAAGATGGTTAATTCAAAATGGTTTTTAGCAGAAGATTTTGATTAAGAAGGAATTAATGGTTAATGATAAAAAAACATTACATGATTCATGCGCATAGAATGATATATTTTTAGCAAAAAGTATGTTTAAGTTAAGAGCTAAAACAAGAGTAAATTAATTGAAATTCATATAAAAAATATATAATAATAAATAATAAGTAGAAGTAAAATGAGATGTTTTGAAATTGAAACTTTAATACATTTTTTTTAAACAAACAAATTGGAAGAGGTGTCATATAATAGAACATGCTGTTTCTGTTTTTGTTTAAAACAAAAAGCTATATATATATGGATGAAATGAATATTGATTTCCTAAACATAATAAAAATAAAAAAATTAATAAAATTAACATGACATATAAATTAGAAAATATAATAAGTGTTGATAACTTATAAGATTAGAAGTTTAAGAGATATTTGATAAAAAAAAATTAATAAAATAAAATAAATATAAATACCTATATCTTTATAGGATGAATTTTTATTGGAAATAAGGTTTATAGTATGAAATTTTGTAAACATAATTATGGTTTATTAGGTAAATACATAAGCTGGTACATTTAATGCATTTAAACAAAACATAGAAGATGTTTTTACAATTTAAATATACATTGAAATATGAAGTTTGATTATTTCGGTTAAATGCTCGATACAAATTTATGATAAATTTTTAGGAAAATATTTCAAAGAAGACTATTTGGTTTTAAGAAGGGGGAATTTAAGGAGATTAAGTACAAAATATATTTATAACAGAGTTACTGTTTTAATTAGTAATTGTTTTAAAACAAATTGATAAATCAAGCTTTTATGAACTTTTCTAATTTTCACTATTGAGTTAAAACCATTTAGGATAGTAATTATTTTACTATTTTATCTTGATAGTTTTGGGTTTGTAATATATAGTTGGATGAACCGAGTGTCAGTGGGGTTGTTTTAAATTAGAATAAGCTACTAATAAAAGAATAGAGTAATAAGTTATTAACTGATAAAATATAAAATCATACTGAAACAATAAAGTTTATGAGAGGATAAATAATATTATGTTAATTGTGATGATATAATTATTTAAGCAAATAAGTTATAATATTAAAATAATCTAAGGTGATAAACACATAAAATGTTATTATTGAGTTTTCAAAATAAATAAATTTTATGATGGGATTTTAATACGGTTTTTGTTATATTAACTAAAATAGTTTTTTTTAGACTATGATTATTTGAATCAAATGATGTCAAACAGAATTATATGTTATTGAGAATAATAAAGTTTTCTAGGGTATTAATTTATTTATTAATTTATGGAAGAATGTAAATGGATTTATGGAAATAATTATAGAATCAATGTTAGTTCATTATGAAATTCTTTAATAATGACATGATAGGATGTATGTTATAATATTAAAATGGGTATTTATCTACTAAAGAAACAGTTTTGAGATATGTGTTGTTTTTTAAAGGCATTTTATATAATAAAAAGGTAAAGTAAAAAATTTAAACTTTAATTTAAGTTAAAATATTATTTAAACAGATAACTAATGATACTACTTTTATGGTATAAAAAAACAATAATACTTACTAAATATAAAGAAGTTATAATAGTAATGATGGGATAAATAAAATACAATGATTTAAAATGATTAAATAAGTTATTATTAAGATGAATTATTAATGTTATTGATGTACGCTATAATTTGGAATATAAGAAAAATAAAAGATAACTTTAATTTCTAATAAAAGATTAATATTGATTGTGAAATAAGTAAATCAGTGGAAAATATTCACATGTCATCAAAGGATATTAACAAAGGAAAAGACATACCAGGTTTGTGCTAGAATTTTTGAAGTCCTCGATCAGTAAATGATCAAAGAGGCAATGGTTTGGTAATGCAATAACATTACATCAATTTATTTTAATTATGCATTTTATATCATGAACATAAAGCATTTTACCATAAACATGACATAGCATGACATGCTGACATAAGGAGAAAATGAAAATGATCTGATATGAGGAAAAAGCTAAATGATTATGCTGGGCAAAATGAGATAAATTCCTACAGAAAAACATATATCACGATATAAAATAAATGGAATTTAAATAATATGAGCTCATATATTCCAAATCAAGGTTATGGCATATGAAAGACCTAATAAATGCACATTAAATAATATGATGGACGAGGATTATGTGGGAGAATGCATAGCATAAATGCATTCTCATAAATATGCATTGTTCATATTTCACGACTTATGACATATTATGATGTGAATCTATAATATGATTTAAATCAATCAACTCCTCTTGAATATTAATTCTTATTGATATTTGATCATAGTCGTGCTAAATAAATACATACCTTTATGACATATTATATATATATATATATATATATATATATATATATGCTTGTTGTTTGAAATGTTTGACATAATAATTTCTTGGTATCAACATTTGTAAAATATAAATGTTTTAAATTTTCACTAGCACTATTGAGTTTATTCTCAGCGTTTGTCAATTGATAAACGTAAGATCAAGCAAAGTTGTAGAAACGGAACCTCAGTAAATTGGCTGGACATATCAATATTTTGTTGGTAAATGGTTTAAGCATCCTTACAGACTTCTATCATTATAAATTATCATGCAATTATTTTAATGAATAACTCTGGCAGTCAAATAAGTAAGTTTGGGAAAATTAAAGAAATGAAAAATACAAATGAGTGTATGTTGTAATTATGATGTATAATCTGAAACAATAAACGATTTGGATAATTATAAAATGCATGTTAGTATATTGTATATGTAAAGGTATATATATATATATATAAATTTACGGAATGTATTTTTCCTCGATTGGGAAGTTAATAGTCATTCTACGGGAACATGCTATGCAGCCAAAAGCCGTGACATGTTTAGTTGGTATCAGAGCTATGGTTAATAGCTCTTGTAAAATACTAATAAAGAGATAATCATAATAATCCAATAAAATAATATAGACTGCTAAGCTGTGTTGCACGAGTAAGAAGTTTGTTGTTCATGCTGCTAATATAAATTATTTATTGTAGGACATCCTTCGAACAGTATGTCTGATAGAGCAGTCATCATTGGTAAGGGTGAGGGTAATTTTACCCTTAATGAAGGCACTTCTAATGCTAGTATTCCAGCAATAAGTACTCAAGAGCAGATGGTGCAAGAAGGGCAATTTGAGTGTACAATGTCAGACGACCAGTCAAATATTGTACGAGTAGATCTCGTAGCTATGAAATTCACTCAATCATATCCTAATATTCTAAGACATACTAGGCAAGGACTTGTTGATGTTTATCCTAGCAGATATGAGGAACGTGATTTTAAGAAGATGAGATCTTATGGAGCCATTGATTTCACTGGAACCATTGATCATTATATAGTAGAAATGTGGCTGGAGTGCACAGGAAGAGTGTTCATATAGCTTAATTATTTAGACAAGTTGAAACTGGAGTATGCCATTTCATTATTAGAAGATGATGCTTACGAATGGTGGAAGACAGTTCCTTAAGGTCTTATTGAACGACCAGTGTTGACATGGAAGGATTTTCAAGCAGAGTTCCGATAGAAGTATGTTCCTACTACTTATACTGATCAGAAATTACAGGAGTTCTTGGCGTTGAAATAAGGGAACATGTCTGTGGCTGATTATGAGAGAGAAATCACCAGATTGGCATACTATGCTAGGAATATTCTTACCACTGGCCGGGAAAGATGTAAATGATTTGAACAAGGATTGAGGCCTTGTATCCAATCACTGGTGCAAGGGTTTAATTATGATAATTTATTAGCCTTGATTGCTAATGCTTTGAAACATGAGTGGATGTTTCAGGAAGGGGATGAAAATCAAACTAGATTGGGCAGGAGACAGTACAGAGGTTCTAGTTCCTCAACTGGTGCACAGAAAAAAGTAAGGTTTTGAGGTTCTTTTACTCCTGGTGGATTCAGATTTAGACCACCTGCCTCACATAGACCATCGAATGCTCAGAATGTTGGTCATGGTATTTCTATACTTGCAGTTTATACATGTTTTATCTATGGTACAAATCATTATGGAACATGCAGAATGGGAACAGGGCTATGTTATAGATGTGGAGCTGCAGGACATTTTACAAGGGAGTGTCCTAATAGCAATGCAGTGCTAGTTCATACTATTTCTGAGGGTCGATCTTTTCTACCTAATCCTGGAGTTTGACTGGGAATTAGAGCACCTACCAGCAATCAGTTCAACCAAGGTAGAGGTAGAGGCTAAGTTGGTGGTCAGACGAGTAGTCCTAGTTTAGTAAATCAGAATATGGAGGCTCCTACAAGAGTATATCATTTACAACCCAAAGAAGAATTGCAAGCAGCTAATGTGGTGATTGGTAATTTTTATATTCTTAATTATACTATTCTTGTGTTATTTGACCCTGGTTCTAGTCACTCATTCATCAACACTAGGGTTGCATGTTCATTAGACATCACCAGTGAGAGATTGGGGTATGATATGATAGTTGCCAGTCCTTTAGGGAAAACTGCTGTGGTAAATCAAATTTATCATAAATGGCCCCTGGTTCTGGCAGATAATGTCTTATCTACTAATGTGATCAAGATGCCCTTTTTTGAATATGATGTTATATTAAGCATGGATTGGTTATCTCTTTATCAAGTAGTGATGGACTGTAGAAGGAAAACTATTTCATTTCAACATCCAGAGTATCAAGCTATACATATTCAGGGAATTAGACCATCAATTGTTCACAGTCTGATTTCAGCAATCGTTGCTCAAAAGTTGTTGAAACAAGGTTGTGAGGTGATATTGGTACATGTCATTGATATTAAACAGAAGTGATTGCAGTTGACATACATTCTAACTATAAGATATTTTTGTGATGTATTTCTAGATGAATTACCAGGATTACCGTCGGTAAGAGAAGTTGAATTTGAGATTGAAACAATACATGGAACTAAGCCTATTTCAATTTCTCCTTATCGCATGGCACCAACGGAGTTAAAGGAGCTTAAGGAGCAATTACAAGAGTTATTGGATAAGCAATTCATTCATCCAAGTGTATCTCCTTGGATGGAACGATGAGGATGTGCATTGATTATCGATAATTGAATAAGGTGACTATCAAGAATCGCTATCCTTTACCCAGAATTGATAATTTATTTGATTAGTTAAAGGGAGTGACTATCTTTTCTAAGATTGATTTGAGATTGGGTTATCATTAATTGAGAGTTAAGGAGAATAGTATTTCAAAGACTGCTTTTCGCATAAGATACGGTCATTATGAATTTTTAGTCATGCCTTTTGGGTTGACTAATGCACCAGTTGCTTTTATGGCTCTAATGAATCTAGGTCTTAAGAAATATCTTGACCAGTTTATGGTGGTATTCATTGATGATATTCTCATTTATTTCGGGACTCAAGAAGAACATGATAGACACCTGCGGTTAGTGTTACAACTAATGAGAGAGAAATAACTCTATGGCAAGTTATCCAAATGTTCTTTCTGGCTTGATCAAGTTTGTTTCTTGGGACATGTTATATCCACTGAGGGTGTTGCTGTTGACCCAAGCAATATAGAAGCAGTTACCAATTGGCAAGCACCTAAATCTGTCACTGAGGTGCACAGTTTTCTGGGCTTAGCTGGTTATTACAGGCAGTTTGTCAAGGGTTTTTCCATGATTGCTACACCTTTAACCACACTACTTTGGAAATATGTTCTTTTTGAATGGATAGAAAAGTGCTAAAAGAGCTTCGATAGGCTTAAGCAGTGTTTAACTCAAGTACCAGTGTTAATCTTACCTACACCATGAAAGGATTATGTGGTGTATAGTGATGCTTCATTTAATGGTCTAGGATGTGTTTTGATGCAAGAAAGAAAAGTGATTGCATATGCTTCTCGACAACTTAAGCCCCATAGCGGAATTATCCAACTCATGATCTGGAATTGGCTGTCATTATGTTTGCTTTGAAAATATGGCATCATTATCTTTATGGTGAGAAGTGCTATATTTATACTGACCATAAGAGTTTTAAATATTTGGGGATATAGAAAGAGTTGAACCTAAGACAGAGATGATGGCTCGAGTTAATCAAAGATTACGATTGTCTTATTGATTATCATCCTGGAAAGGCTAATTTTGTAGCTAATGCTCTTAACCAAAACACTTTTGCTATGCTACAACAATCATCATTGATGTTAGTACAGGAGATTCAACAATTAAATGCTCTTTTAATGGTACAAGTAGATTGCATTCTAGTAGAGTTATAGTTACAGGTGAAACCAGTGCTGGCTGAACAAATCAAAGAAATTGCTTCAAATGACGATGAATATCAAAAATAATTGAGTAAAGTGCAAGTAGGTACACAAAAGGTTTTCACTTTGGATTCAGAAGAGCTCCTGAGGCATAAGGATTGTATTTATATTCCCGCAGATGAAGAACTGAAGAAGCATATTCTAGATGAAGCTCATAATAGCTTATATTCTTATCATTCGGGAGGTACTAAAATGTACAGAGATTTGAAATTGACCTATTGGTGGGTAGGTATGAAATGGGACATTGCTGACTTTGTTACTAAGTGTATAGTATATCAGCAAGTTAAAGCTAAACATCATATATCGGCAGGACTATTGCAACCTTTGTCTATTTTGGAATGGAAATGGGATAAAGTTATGATGGATTTTATCACAGGATTGCCAATGACTCAGAGTAAATATGATGCTATGTGGGTAATTATTGATAGATTAACTAAGATGGCACATTTTCTACCTGTTCAGATGGCTTACAGTTTTGAACGATTAGCTAAATTGTACATCAAGGAGATAGTCAGACTTCATGGAGTGCTATCATCCATTATTTCTGACAGAGATTGATCGAGCATTAAAGTGTCATGTTTTATGCCTGCAAAGCACCCATTTTAGCATTATTTATTTGTTAGAACAGTTGACTTGTGTACATTTCGTATTTTACAGGTCAAAAATGGTGAGTTTTGGAAAACGTGCTTAAATGGGAAGATTTAGAGCTTACTTGGATTTTAGAGTTTCAAGACACCTTTTATGGGCATAAGACGTTCTGATACGACCTGTCAGCAATGCTTTTTGGGAAGAAGAAGTTGAGTCCAACTCAAATTCCTGTGAGCTGGAAGCTGATACCGCTTGCGGGTATAAAGGATGCCAAAACGGCAACATCTGAACGAGTTTTGGAGTTTGACAAGGACGAGTTTTACTTGCATTTAAACTCATTAAGCTAGACGAAAAAGTGATTTAGGACACTTCAAACTCTTCCATCTGAAGATTAGGATAATTATTTGTTTAATTATTATTTTTCCTTTTATAAATAGGAGAATGCTCCTATGTAGAAGGGGATCTTTAGTTTTTATTCGACTAATCTTAGTTTGTTTGCTACATTTGTTCCTTTTAATTTAATTCTAGTTTTTATTTTCTTTATTTTTATGTTTATGATGAATTTGCCAATGATACTAGGCTAGGCGATTATTTTTCCCAATTGGAAGTAATTCAAGTCATTCATTAAATGATTATGTGAGATCTAATTGATCCTAATTCCATTGGCAAAGCACTATTATCTCTAATTCTGAGTTGCATAGAACCATTGTTGTTCCTAGTGCATGTAAATAAGGCCTGTTGCATGTTTTTAAGTTTTAGCATATTGCTAAGTGGGTTGTTTGATACAGAAAAGTCACTCGACTTGCTGGAGTGGTAAAGCAGGATGCTATCCTGGTTGCGATCTGCGGTAGTACTTCTGTGGGTTAGAGGATCTAATTTGAACACAAGGGATGCTAGGTCACAACTGTTAACTAGAGTCGGGTCTTCCTAATTTCTAATATGGTCTCGGGATGACTTAGTGAGAATCTATTTCCACCTTCTCTATCCTAGGATTAGAGGCATTTCATAGAGTTTGTTTCATGGTGTCTTACAAAGTAAGGGAAGATTGGGGCGTGCAAGACTTGCTCGGTAAACTATAACCGGCTTAGTGCCATAATTACCTTTGGACTATTATTGAATCTATGATCATATTCAATTAATGAATACTTGACGCTTTCGGTTGGGAGAATTACTTTTATTGATTTTCTCCAATTTATTTTTTTTTATTTGTTTCATTTATTACAACTACTTTCCAACTCATCTTGTTTATTCTTAAAACGCAAAGGATTAAGTGAGGTGAAACCGTATCTGTTGGATTCGACCCTTACTTCCATTGCTATAAGAATTTATAATTCCAACGTAAGGCTAAGTAAGGAATTAATTTGATGGAAGTGACACCCGATCAAATTTTGGCACCATTACCGGGGACGGTGATTAACATTTTCTTAATTCTTTGTGTATGACTCAATCTTCTACAAGTAATCTTAGCTTTGACAAAGAAATTGAGAAAACCGCAAAAAGATTGAGGAAAGAGGCGAAACTTAGAAAATTTGCCTCAGTCTCGGAGAGTTCTTGTGCCTACAACGAAACGACTAGTGACACTTCTGATAGTAAGAGCTATAACAAAGCTGTTATGGCCATAAACAACAAGCAAACTCTCAGACAAATGGCCGATGTGCCAATAGATCAGTCCCCACTTTGTATCACTTATGAGGACATAATAGGACCCCTCGAACTTAAATCTAGACTCATACAATTACTGCCTACTTTTAGGGGCCTGGAAAATGAAGATCCATACAAACACTTGAAGGAATTTCATTTTGTTTGCACAGGTATGAAGCCGCAAGGAGTGAACCTTGAACATATTAAACTTAGAGCTTTTCCCTTTTCTCTTGCAGATGCTGCCAAAGATTGGCTCTATTACGTGCCCTTGAGAACTCACAACATGGAATGAGATGGCCAGATTATTCCTAGATAAATTCTTTCCAGCGAAAAGAGTTGCCCAAATCAGGCGAGATATATGTTCCATTTGACAGAAAGACATGGAAAATCTTCATGACTATTGGGAACATTTCAAAAGAATGTGCGCGTCGGGATCACAGAGTAGAACTTGATACAATATTTTTATGAGGGATTATTACCAATAGAAAGGAAGATGATGGATGCTGCGAGTGGAGGAGCTATAGTGAACAAAACACCTCAGGAAGCTCGTAATCTAATTGATATAATGGCTGCTAATGCTCAATCCTTTAGCACCGAAAGAGAACAGCCTAGAAAAGTCCATGAGGTAAATGTTTCCAGCCTTGAAAATCAAATTAAACAGCTAACATTTGTTGTGCAGGAACTTGCGACCAACATGAAACTAGCAAGAGCTTTGTGGAATCTGTACCTAAATAGACCATGTGATTGAACAATGCCCCTCAATTCAAGAGGAGGGAACCGAGGAGCAAGCAAATGCTGTTGGATAATTTCCAGGACCACCCCAGAGGAAATACGATCCTATTTTTAAGACGTACAACCCAGGTTGGTGAGACCATCCTAACTTGCGTTATGGCAATCAACAGGCAAATTTTCAACACCAACCGAACCAACAAAAGCCACCAAGTATGCCTCTAGAAGATGTTGTGAAAAATTTGGCAACTAGTGTTCATGCTTTCTAGTAGGATGTTCAGCAATTCCAGCAAACCGTGACTCAGAATCAGCATAATACAGACATGAGGATAAAGAATATAGAGAATCAGATGTCTCAAATGGCTACTGTTTTGAGCAGAATTGAGTCATAAGGAAAACTTCCGTCTCAGGCAGAAGTTAATCCTAGGGAGAGTGTCAATGCTGTGACACTAAGGAGTGGTCGAACACTTCCTAAAGCTGCTGGAAAAAGCCAAAATCTAACGAGGAAAAGGAGTTGGAAATCGACGATAGCAAAGAAGAAGAAAAAGGAGAACAAAGAGAGGAAGCCAAAGATCATGAGAAGGCAATCCAGCCTACGATTAATCAATGCCCATTTCCTGAGCGATTGAAAAAGACCAAACATGAGAAGGAGCAGAAGGAAATTCTGGAGACCTTCTATAAAGTACAGGTTAATATTCCATTGTTTGAGGCCATAATACAGGTACCCAAGTATGCCAAATTTCTTAAAGAGTTGTGTTCCAATAAACGTAAATTAATTGGCTTTCAACAAGTGAATATGAATGAAACTATTTTGGCAGTAATTCAAAGGAAAGTGCCACCAAAATGCAAAGACAAGGGAGTTTTCACAATTCCTATTATGATCGGTGATATGGGCATAAGGCATGCCATGTGCGATTTAGGAGCCTCAATTAATATTATGCCCGCAAGTATTTATGAATCTTTGAATGTAGGTCCATTGAAGGAGACAGGTGTTATGATTCAATTGGTGGATAGATCAACCATATACCCAATCAGTGTTTTGGAGGATGTGCTTGTGAAAGTTAATGAATTAATTTTTCCTGCAGATTTTTATGTCATGCAGATGGATGGCAAGACTTCCCCAAAGTCATCCTATCTCTTATTAGGAAGACCTTTCCTGATAACCGCTCGAACCAAGATAGATGTCCATGAAGGGACATTGACCATGGAATTTGATGGAGAGGTGATAAAATTCAACATGTATGATGCTATGAAGTACCCTCCAGAAGTCTTCAATGCCTATG
>CANYBF011820730.1:0-12482 GCA_948192965.1 Dalechampia spathulata | reverse complement strand
ATTTCACCATCAATATACGTGCATTTTAATCAATCGATCTATTTTTTTTCATTTCACATTTGACTTCCAAAAATCATCTTATCATCAATATTTGATCATTTTCATATATTTATTAAATATTATCCCAAAATGCACATTTTTCTGTAATTCGATAATATCGTCAAATTTTTAAACATTCATGAAATAATTTCCACCATTCAAATCGTTAGGACTATAGAGGTTAAAGAAAATGAGACTATGATTAAGTGAGATATCCAAAAGATTTGGTATAAATAAGAGCAACATTGGATAAAAAGATATTGTATAAACTAACTTAAGTTTGGGAATTACAATAAGAGATTCTTCCATTTAATTATTATTCAAGGCATTATAGAAATAAAATAAAGAGGATAAAGAGTAATTGAGGGAATTGGATAATGATTGAACAAATAATTATAAGAGGTACAAGGATTTCAAAAGGAAAAGGTATATATTAATTAAAAGGAGTAAAATTGCATTTTGAAGTTGGTTAAGGAGGTTACCAGAGAAGAAGTGCAGACTACGGTGTAAGACTTGGGAGAATTCAAATCATTAGCACTTGATAGATTAAATGTTAGATTTTTTTTAAAGATAATTGGAACCTAATCAAAGATGAATTATTTAATTTAGTTAACTTTTTTTAGACTAGTGGTTTTTGCATGCCTATAAATAAGATAATAATTGCACTAGTCTTAAAAGTTAAGAACCTAGAAAGGTTCTAAAGAATTTTAATTTATAACTTATGCTAACTTTGTGTAAAATATTGTATTTAAGGTAATGACAAATAAGTTAAAACTTTAGATAGCTCAACTGATTTTTACTTAATAATTGACATTCTTTTTGAGTAAGCTAATCTAAGAAAATATCTTCATAACTCATGAAGTTAATCATGTGTTAAACTTGAATAAGAGATGTAATATGAGGAATTGAAAATAAAATAAGATATAATGAAATCTTATGATTAGGTTAGTTGGGACTCTCTAGAGCTAGTCCTTCTTAAATAAGACCTTAAAGATAAATGGGTAAAAATGGTGACGAAGTGTATAAATATGATTCAAAATTCTAGTAAGGTAAATGGTTTCTTTCTCCTAAAGAGAGGATTTAGACAAGAGCATTATTTCCCTTTATTTATTTATTTATTAATTTTAGTAATGGATGTGCAAGGATGATTAAAGTGAGTCTTAATAAAAAGGACACTAAAGTTTTCAAAATAAAGTTGATGTACCCAAACCATTTCCTATAATTGGTTTGTTGGTGACATAATGTTATTTGTAACAAGTATAAAGGATAAATCAAGGGCCTTTAAGAGGATTTTATCTAATTATGCAAAGGTTTTGGGTTAGAAAATCAATCATAGAAATCATAACTCCTCAACTTGAATACCCCTAATATAGTAAGAGTGAATATATTTAGGATTCTTGGAATTCAAATTTCTATTTCTTTTAAGAAATACCTAAGATTTTACGTGGATCAGGGTTAACAAAGAGAAAGATGTGTAGATTTTTCATAGATAAAGTAATTCAAAAAACTCAAGCCTGGGAAATGAAGATTTTAAACCTTCATGATTAAAGGCAATGATTCAAGCTATTCCATCTTATATAATATATGTTTTAAGCTTTCAATCTTAATAATTAAGGAAACTAAAAGGAGAATAATAAGGTTTTAGTGGCCTTAAGAAGTGGATAAGAAAGGGATTCTTTGGGTACACTAAGAAAGACTTATATAAAACTAAGATTATAAAGACATAAGATTTAAAGAAATGAGAAGTTTAAATTCTGTTTTACTAGCTAAACAAGGATGATTGTCATTACAAAATTCTCATTCATTATAGGCAAAGCTATTAAAAGGTATTTAGTTCCCAAACACTAACTTCCTAGATATTAAATAAAGTACTAAGCCATCATGGGCATGGATGAGTCTAAGATAAGATATCTGATTAGGATAATAAATTATGGAATTAGTCCACAGGTTTTCAACTTGAATCAATTTAAGATTATTTCAACAAATTTGACTACATATTAAATTTATAAGTTTTAGTTATCATTAATAAGAATACTTAAATGATTATGAGAAATTATTATAGTATTTCTTCTTGTTGGAACTTAGTTAAGATTTAATTTAGGATAATACAAGGCTCTAATATGATGATTTGGAATTTTATTAAGATTAAGGGGCACAAAGTTTAATTATTCATAGATTTTAGAAAGAAGGGTTATATAGTTACCAAACAAGGAGTTTAGGGCTATGAATTTTATCATTGAATATGATAGAACTTTTTAGAGGACTACTTGGGAGATGGAAGTGCTAAATAAAATGAAGATTTTTATATGGGAATATGTTAATAATGGAGTAATGACCACTAATGCACATCTACATAAAAGAGGAGGTTATTTTCCTTTAGAGTGTAATGTTTAAGGATTAAAAAATAAAATAATATAACATACTTTGTTCTTATGTGATTTTGGAAGTAAAATATAGTTTTCTAATAGGTTAGATTACTTACTTAAAAATAATGGGTCTAGCTTATTTAATCAATGGCAAGACTTAATCTATCAATCATTATGTAAAATAATAATATAAACTAAGAAATGAAAGATTTAATAGTGGTATGTTGGGTTATATGAAAAGCAAGAATAAAGTCTAATTTAACAATCAAAGGAGGACTCAATTAGAAGTGGTTATGAAAATTGATAGTTAAGGAAAATGAATAAATAATGGTCAAAGATTTAATTAATAAATGATATGACCTATTAATGAAGACTGATTACTATAAAATGATAACATTAATCTTTATCAACACCTAAACTATAAATAACAGATAATTATCATATAACATAACAATATTAACTCTATCACCCCCTTCATTTATAGCTGGTAGTATATATAAATTTTTATATAAGTTATTAGAGTGAAATGTAATTAAATCCTTTGTGAATATATGAAAAATTTCATGAGCACTACATATGTTACAAACTTTTAAACTACCATTTATAACTTGCTATGTCACGCCCACTGTCACGTCTTTCGGCTGCGTAACATGCTCCTGTAGCATGATTATTAATTCTCTATTAAGAAAATCAATAATCATCCTACAAAGGATCCCATACATTTATGATTAAGTGTAACATTTTTTTTAAAATATATAAAATCATGCATGTGATCCCTCAATTATATTCGATCCATTATCATACTATCATAATTTCAAGCATCATCATATTTAAGATACACGCATCATTGGTTTACATATATAGGGATCGTCATAAATCATTACTAATATAATTAATAATACCGTCAAATATCATTAGCCATAATTTTAATTACTGCCAAGTAGTTTATTTAGATGTTGCATGATTATTGTGGAATAGAAGTCCATTGAAAATCAAACCAAACCATTTACCAAAAAGCTTAGTTGAAATGTCTAGCTGCTGCCACTAACGTTCGTGCTCCTCAGCTTTGCTTGTTCCTACGTTTATCAATTGATAAATGCTAAGAATAAAACTCAGTGGTGCTAATATATTATATAATGTAAACATAATAATTAAATGTCATCATAAATAATTTCATTGACATATTCATGATATAATAATATAGATAATATCAATTATCCATAATGCATCATTTAATATATCATATGTCATTTTTATCTTTATAAAATATTCTTACCGATATCCAATACTAACACTTCAATATTCATTAATTATTCATAACTATGCTCTATATCATTAATATCTTTATCAATACTATTATTCCCTCCGTCAAAGTCATATTTATCATTAACAATGTCATATCATTATCATTAAAATTATAATATGAATGTTATGTCATGTATGTTATGTTTCACATTTATTTGCATAAGTGTAAAACATCATACCAATTGTATCAATATCATACTTTCATGAAAAATGCTTATTTATGAGAATGCATTCATGTAATGGATTCTCCCTTGTATTTTCCTGTATCATTTCATATCATATCATTGACTTTATATGTGCACATCATATTGAAATTTCTTTCCATTTCATATGATTCAATATACTGAGAACCACTTTATAATCTTTTCATAAATTTTATATTCTTTATATTCATATAATCATTGTCCTTTTCATTTATTTATTTTTCACCTTCCTTATTTCTCCATGTCATGATATGCCATATTTCATGATAAATGCAATGATGTTTATGACATGTTAATTATATATAGACATATATATATCTCATTATGTCATTAGTAATTTTGTAATACTATTGTATTGCCATACCATTGCCCCTTTGATCATTTAATGATCTAGAATTTCCAAACTAATTAGCACAAACCTGGGATGTCCTTTTCTTTATTTAATTCCTTTGGTGATATGTGAAGATTATCCAGAGAGTTACCTAATCATAATGCAATGTTTGTCTTAAATTAATAATTAATATTCCGCATAAATCATTCATTACTTTACGTATGTAAATCATATACCACTGTATTAACCAATCATATATCAGTGATAATCATTCATCTCATCATAATATTATTTATGAAATCATATAAATATTTACGATGGTATCTACTGTTATATATATTCAAATTAATGATTAGCTTATTTCAAAACTGAATATGATATATGTAATATCAACTTATTATAATAATTCTACCACTGAAACTATATTTAATAAATCTTCCATTATTATATCTTAAAACTTCTTTATTAACATCATAATTCTTATATTATCTTTAATCTTATACCCATTTTATAAACTACTTCTTATTACTTATCTATAACTGCATTTAAAATAAAACAGCTTATAACATCTTAGTATATTTAAACAGTAAACTATTTAAATTTCTTGATAAAACCTTATCATATAACATTCCTGTTATTTAATCCAAATAGTAATATTTATAATTCTTGTTATTTAATCCAAATAGTAACATTTATATGATTATGATTTTATTTCATTCCTGATCTGATCACATAATTAATTCAATTAATCAGTCATGTAATAATATTTATTATTATATAGTTATCATAGTAATATCTTATCTTAAAAAAATATTTGATCATCATTTTTTGTTTAATTTATTTGCTCTCTTAATTCTGCTATCAATTAAACACTTAATAACTCAATAGTTAATATGTTATTATTAATTTGCAAAACTGTCATGATCTTAACATTGCTCATTTAATATTATAACATAATTTGATCATAAAACATTTCTATCATTTAATCTAACCAATAACATCTTAATATACCTATGTCTTATCTTATCCATTTTCTTTAACATAATTTTGTATTATTTGATGCATATAAGAATATTGAATATCAGAATTCATTAACAAAACATTTGGCTAACACTTAATGATTTTCTGCTAACAGGTTCCTTAACAACTACTACTATCATGTATATAATTAATAATTCAAACAGTAACTTTACTTGATATATGGCTGTCATTATCTTACTTAATCATATATCTCCAGTAATATTTAATATAACTATTTATTACTTATTCATTTAACATTTATATTAACATTATAACATCATATGCTATCTGCCTCATTCTGTTCATTATCCATCACTTAAGTATAATCATTTATCATTTAATCAACTTATGCTTCACTGTCATCTCTGATTAATTCCTTAACTTAAAATCTTATTTAAAATAATATCACACCTCTTAATTATTGACTTATTGAACTTCTTATAGTCACTTAGCATACTCAAATAATTGATCATTTAAATCCACTTATGTGTCGCAACAGTATACTACATTAAAATTCCTTTAACATTTTAAAAATGCATTCTTAACTTACCTTTATTATAACATTACTAACCACAATATATCATTCACTTATTAACTCTGTAAAACCTTTAATAATACTTAATAATCTTTCTAGTTCTCATTTATAATTCATCATAAATCTTTTTAGCACACCTTAAGTCATATTTCATTATATCATTTAATTTAGTCAACTTACTTTGACCTTAACCAACCAATTGATATTATTTATTTATGACTTCAATAAGTCTTCCAATTATACTTAATAAGCTTTTTTTAGTACTCATTTAAGTCCTTAATATGATTATGGCTACATATCATCTATTTTATATACTTAACATGTAAAAACTTTCATCGTAAGTCCAATTTGATTTATATGTCATATGCTTCATCATATTACATTACAAAAGACTTTATTTATATCTTAATTAAAAAGTTAATTACTTAAGTCATACCTTAACTTAATCATCTTCCATAGTTTTTAAATTCCATGTACTTAAAATGAATATTAAGCCTTAAGTCAAAATTATTTAACTTCAAACTCAATTTAATCATATTACTTCAACTTAACCTATATTAAAACTTAAGTTTTTGACTTTTCCTTAATATTAATCTTCTGTTTTAACAAATTCATTCCTTATTATGTTAAATCTTATAAAATCCTTCATCATTTTGCTTAAAACCATTCGGCTATAAAGAAAAATCAGTACACACTCACCCACACAATCACCAATCCCTTTATTTCATCTTCTTTACAACTCTAACTAGTTTAACCATCAAATAATCACTAAAACTAACATAAAACATTCTACCCAAATCATCAAACACTTATTTAATATGCAAATTAGTAAATCTATAGCTACTTCATACTCACTAAGGCTCACCTTTAACCAAACAACCAAAACTCAACTAAAAATTGATCTCCTTTGGATTTTGTTATGAATTTGAATGGCCCTTCACTTCTTTGGCTTCCTTTAAGTTGATATACAACTTAAATCAACATGCATGTACCTTAGAAGTTAGATCAAGCAAAGAAAATAAGATAAATCATCAAGTAAGGTTGCAGTTTGTTCATAAAGTATATAGATCTTAAGGATTTCGGCCTTACACTTAGAAATGATGGAAAAAGTATTTCAGCTACCTCCTCCGAAGATGAAAAGAAGAAATATTTTCTACCAAACTTGTATAATATAGCAAGATCTAGCTTGAGACTTGAAAACCAAAGCCAAAAGAAGAAGAAGGCTTGCAGTTTTGATTCTTAAATAAAGATATACATGCACACTCTTCTCAAACAAGTTAGAAATGGGGTTATCTTCATCGAAACTTGATCTAAACACAATCTTCCATTATACTTGAAGTTTGAAGTGGATTTGATAAGAGAAAGGTACGGTTTGTATTGGTTTTGAAGAAAGAAGAAGATAAGATATGAAAATGAAGTTAAGAAATGAAAGAAAGATGAAAATGAATGGAGAGAATGGAGATAAGGTGTTTACTAAGAGTGGAAAGAGGTATGAAGGAGTGGAATGAAGTTCTAAAGTGATATAAAATTCGTTTGAAATGAATTCCATTTGGAAAAATTCCCATATTAGTCCCTATACATCTCTAAAATTACATTTTAGCCCCCAATACATATAATTATCCTTATATAATTTAAATTCCACCAATCAACACTCATATGCATGTATTTTATACTCTATGCATTCCCCAATACACCTTATTTTATATTAAAAACCCCTCCATCTTTTTCCACTAACTCCAAAATACCAATATTTTAATTTCTCTCCATCCACTAACACAATTTCCAAACCTACTAACACCATTTCCAATCCCACTTCTAATTTAATATACTAATTCAAATCTATTTTAACTTATTCTATTTTCAATCATATATTCATCTATTTATCTATTTATATAACATTAATTTATTTATCATTCATTTATGATATCATCTTACCACTTAATGACATTATCATGACATTATTAATAAAAATTCTAATTATACTTTTATAATATTTTCATATTATAATGTACTTTTACTAATACATTATTAATACATAATTACTTATTTTCTAGTACATTAAGATCATAATTAGACTCATTTACTTACATCATGCTTACATCATCATGCTTACATCATTGCTTAATTATGACATCATAAATAATTCGAAATCTTATTTAACTATCTTTTTATATTAGTTAACTTAAGTTAAAACAATCATCTTAAACTTACTTATTTAATCAAATTAAGTGTTTTCACTATCGAAAACATCAATTAGTCACTGTTTAGTGGTTCCGTTTAGGGGTTTCGTCAGAAATTTCAAATTTCAACATTATAGCTATAAACTCTAATCTCATCATATACTTATCATCATTAGCATAATTTCATGTCATTTTCATACTAATAACATATAAAATAAGACATTTCAATTAATTCATGAATACATAGTGGGTGCTCGATTGAGGATGTGACACCTACTTTTATTATCATTATCTTAATTACGGTCATAATTATGTCAAGTTATAATTTTAAAATTTTAATGACTAAATTATTTAAATAGTTATTAATTAAACAAGATTGTTAATTAATAAACATAATTAATGCTTATATTATTTTATTTTAAATATAGATATTAATTTTATTGATAATTAAGGATATTTAAACTCTTAACTACTATATATTGAATATGTTTTATCATATGTAGTAATGTTTATTTTGGAGTTTATGACTTAAATGTATTGCATTCATTATGTGAGTAATAGTCTAGGTTTAAATGTAAAACAACATTGGGATGTTATGTTTATTAAGGATCATTTTCTTAAAATAATCTTAAGTTAATTAAATTATAAAAATAATAATACAATTATTAATCAATAAATAAAGTATTAGATGTACCATGTTATGAAGGAATTGAAATATTTTAATTAAAAAATAGAAAGGAAGAAATAAAGATGGGATAAATTGCCACCATAGGATTTTATATAAGTTATAGATGAACTATATATATGGTAGTGAATTGGATGAATTTCTTTTTTTAAAAAAGAGAGAGCGAGAGAATCAGTTGGAAGAGGTAAAGGTTAATTAGGTTCGACAAGCAAACAAGATTAAGAATTATTAGGAGGTTATTGAATGGGACAAAAACCTTTTTACTTCCATGTGGTAAGTTAATACATCAGTACGAGTAATTAGTAGTTTATATATATAATTAGTGGTGAGTTAAGTTTAAAGAAGAGGTAGTTGAAGTGATAGGAATTTTTTATTGCTGTACAATTAGGGTCAATAAAGATACCTACTTTTTACTATAAAGGATATTGGATGGGAGATGAGAGTATGTATGTTTGTATAGGAAGTTATGCAATTCTAGCTACTACTTGATTGAACTACATGATTTAATTTTATATGTATAGATAGATAGCTTAGTAATTAGTTGTCACATCTACACAATCACCACCACTACATTAATTATGATTGCACTTAATTATTTCTATTAATTAATTAATTAATTTTAATTTATTTTATTTTGATGAATGAATTATTAGTGTAATTAGTGATCTACCAATTACGAGTAATAATTTGACATCTAAATTATTTTAGTAAAATTGTAAATAATTATTTATTAGTATTATATAGAAGTATAGTTAATGCTTAAAATATTTTATTTATATATATATGTGTAGAATATTAAAAGCTGTATTACTTGATAAAAAAGAGAGAGAGAGAGAGATGGATAAAAGAATGAATTGAGTAAAGGATGTCATGATAATTAATTTATTTCTTTTAGCTTATCTGTTGATTATTTATAGATGTTGAATGGAAGTAATTATTGAATCCAATTAAAATTTTGTTCATTTTATAATAATTTGATTAACAATGTGTAATGAAATGAAATAGAATAGTAATGTATAGCTATGGTAAACATACACCTATGTAGATTCTAATTTGTTGAATGAATTATAGGAAGTACGTTGTTTTAAGTAAGTTATTTCCTTATAGAATAGATAAGTAGGTATATATAAATGAGATACTTACAAACAAGTATCATCGTGAAGAGTTAAGCTAAGTTTAAATGGTGATTGAGTAAGAATAATCAAATTAGTACATAAGTAATTAATAAACTAAATGAATTTATATTAGTATGATAATAATTATTGATTACATGTAATTGGATACATTTAATATTCCTCTACTCAATATACATTAAGCATGAAGAGTATACATTGGAAAATTAAATTAGAAATAATGAATACATAATGAATAAATTATGTATAATGTAATGTGATATGAGGAGTTAAGTGTGGATAGTATAGAAAAGAGGGATACAAGATAAGTATGATTAAGAAGAATGATAAGTTAAGTAGAAAGGGAGAAATTGTTGAGAAAGAAAATGGAAAAGAAGGAAGAAGGTTAGTGCTGGGAAAGGGAATTATATCCCTTAGGTGGTAGAATGAATGGTAAATTTAGGTTTTCTTTATGTACCTAGAAGGCTATTGAAACTAACATAAGAGCAGGGCCAGTTCTTGGTTAACTAAGTAAGTGAGGATTAGGAGATAACAGTAGTTATTTCTCAATACACTAAAGGAGGAATTGTAACAAACATCTATTGTCAACGGTTAGAGTCAAACTAAGTTTGAATTAATGAATATATATATATGAATGATTTAACAAATGATTTATTAGCTACATACACTACTATGAGTGAATTACATACAAGAGTAAGTGAACTTAGAAGTTGTTAAAATAAGAAAGGATAAAGGTTTGAATTGCCATGTTTTTTATTTTCTTTATAGAAGAAGACATAGAGATATGCTTGTGTAACCTTGAATAAGTGATGTGCAAGTTGCTGTATTAATCGCTCAACATATATGTATGTAAAATGCATCAGAGTTGCGATGAGATAATGTTTTTAAGGGAGCTAAATATGCATTTGCATATGATATGTGATGAAAGTCTAGTTGTTATAGTTAGTCCCTATAACAGTAGAATAGTTGTTGACTTTTCATCTTTAAAACTTACATATGATAGTGTTAATGAATAAGCATAAGATATTCATACATTATCTTTGAGAATTGATTAAGTAAATCAAGAAAGAAGTTAAGGAGAGAGGAACATCTCACTAGAATCTTGGAGGGGTAGAAAACTTAGCTTTTGGTAAAGCTAATAACAAGAAACAACCTTATCAAAGCTATTAGACAAGTAATGCTTATGTATTGATACTTGGATACGTATACCTTATGTTGATAGTATATAACATAGAAGAAACAAGCTTATGGTAAAAGGAAAGAGAAGGAATTAGATGTAGCGGTACTTTATGAATATCTTACTAAAACTGAACTAGTTTATAATGCTTTTGAAATGTTTAAATAGACATGTTTATTCTCCACTATCCTGCATGAATTAATTGCCAAGTTGAACTAGAAATATGTTTAGCTGAAACATTGGATGGTGATTGGGATTTTCGGTTAAGAGACACTGACATGTAAATATACTATGGAAAGGAAGACTAAACATAAATGTTAAGAGTGTATGAACAAGTATTGTTAACTGCAACAATGTATAGATTAATACAAGGAATTGATACAACAAGGATTTATGAGTGTGCTAACTTACAACAAGGAAACCTAGATTAAAATAAAATCTATATGTAAAGCTATAGAATTACACCAACTTGACATAAATAGACTAAGAGCTTAACTTAGTCAATCATCCTTAACTAAGAGGCAGAATTTGTAAGGAAACCAAGAGATATTAAAGAGTTGTTAGACCATAATTAGACCACATAATCAAGGGAAAGTAATTGTTTTAATTTCAAAACTTTAAGGTGTGGCATTCAACAATAATATCACTATCTGAAAATTAGAAATGTAAAGTGGCATGCAATGCAATTAAAGCTAGGATTTAGCAAGCTAAAAGATTGTTGTTCGCTACCTAACTATATGCACATATATATATATATATATTAATATATAATTATTAAGTAAATGTAACTAAAGTATAGGGTACAACTGGATTATATTTAATGTCACTTCTTTCGGCTGCGTAACATGCTTTCGTAGCATGATTATTAATTTTCTATTAAGAAAATCAATAATCATCCTACAAAGGATTCTATACATTTATGATTAAGTGTGAACATTTTTTTTATATAAAATCATGCATACGATCCCTCAATTATATTCGATCCATTATCATACTATCATAATTTCAAGCATCATCATATTTAAGTTATTAACATGCACACATCATTGTTTTACATATATAGGGATCGTCATAAATGATTGCCAACATAATTAATAATACCGTCAAATACCATTAGTCATAATTTTAATCACTGCTAAGTACTTTATTTAGAAGTTGCATGATTATTGCGGAATAGAAGTCTGATGAAAGTCAAACCAAACCATTTACCAATAAGCTTAGTTGAATTGTCCAACTGCTGCCATTAACGTTCTTGTTCCCTGGCTTTGCTTATTCCTATATTTATCAATTGACAAACGTTGAGTATAAAACTCAATGATGCTAATATATTATTTAATGTAAATATAATAATCAAATATCATCATAATCAATTTCATTAACATATTCATGATATAATAATATAGATAATATCAATTATCCATAATGCATCATTTAATATATCATTAAATGTATATCATATGTCATTTTTATCTTTATTAATTATTCTTACCAATATCCATTACTAACAC
>CANYBF011819526.1:0-14141 GCA_948192965.1 Dalechampia spathulata | reverse complement strand
AATATATAGTTTAATACTCCAAGTAAAACAAGTTCATTTAAAACATTATACTATATAATGAATAATGCCTTTATTAATGAAAATGTATAGTACAAATACACATGATGCTCTAGAGCATACACTAACAAACTCCCACTTGTGCTAGAGCCAATCATACATAAACCTCAACCCCATTGAAGCTACATGCCTCTCATGCTTGCTCTATGTTAACACCTTAGTAAGAGGGTCCGCCACGTTCTGCTCGGTGGGAACTCTGTTAACTTCTACCTCTCCTCTTCTAATGATCTCTCTGATCAAATGGTATCTCCTGAGCACATGTTTGGATTTTTTATAGGAACTTGGCTCCTTAGCTTGTGCTATAGCTCCATTGTTATCACATAATAGAGGGATAGGATTAGCACTGCTAGGGACCACTCCAAGCTCATGTATGAACTTCCTGATCCAAACTGCCTCCTTAGCTGCATCCAATGCTGCAATGTACTCTGCCTCAGTAGTTGAATATGCTATGGTTTCTTATTTAGAACTCTTCCAAACAACAGCACCACCATTCATTATGAACACAAAACCTGACTATGGGCATCCAGGATCTCAATGTTGTAGCACAATAAATACGATGTTAACCAGGCGACCTCGCATCCCATCTGCTCTATCATCTGAGCATAGCAATCCCACTCCTCTTGCTTCGACTACCTGCTCATCCGCAAACATGAGCATATAGGCATATAAGGCATGCATCCATGCATTTCCATGCACTCATATTTATAATAGGTACTCACCGTAAATATGCAATACACATAGGGGAACGCGCTCTACATGTATCAATTTTTGCTAACATGTGCCTATCATTATGGATTCCTGCTAATGTGTGCTTGGGTCCCACTAAGATGCACATGAAGAATTAAGCCTATGGTAAAAATTTTAGAATTTTTGGAGGTCGTTTGCTCCATCGAGCCCAATTTTCATGACCCACAGCATTTGGAAAATCAAGAAAATCAGTCAGAATGTAGTAGACTGATACTCAAAAATTTAGGTATTTTTCCCAGACTATTTCAATACCAATTTTATTGATAAATTGCCTTTTCATGTCTAGCAAAAATAGGAAATTGATCCAGCAGGTGATCAAAAGTAGTCAAGCCTTTGACTTTTGGTCAAGCCGTTGACCAGATAGTGTTGCATTCTGACAGAGGGTCCCAAATGCAAAATTTGGAGACAGTCAACACTTACTTGATGGCGCGAGAATAGATCTGACGGTTGATCACCCAGACCCAGCAGACGGTCACCATTGGTTCCACCGTTGAACCACCCGATCCAGCAGAGATCACAGAGTCAAGCCTTTGACTGTAAAACCCTAACGCATAGGCATCTGAATGATGACTTTAGATGATTTACTTACAAGGAAGCCATCAGTCTCACAGTGACGACCAGTCAACCTGACTGGAATAGCCTGAACGCCAGGCCCCCAATGATAGAACTAGAATTTTTACTGATCCAAACCATCGACCAAAAATGTCAGAGACCCAGCAGAGGATTCCCTAAGGGAACCCCTTAGGAAGACTGTACTTTTGCTCCAAATGCGGTCCCCAGTCTGTGACTTTTGCAAGCCTCGCTCTAGGCCTCGGTAGAAATCAACGCTCACAACTGGGTCATACAGATGATGGATTCCCTTGAGGACTCATATAATTTAATTCCCTCCCTATGGGAGATGAGTCTCAAGACATACAGTTAAAAGAAATGGGTTCGTAGAACCACATAGATAAATGCCCTCTTTCAAGAGATGAGTACCGATACGTATAGGGACCTAGTAGGGAAAGGAAATGTGCATATATATATAGGAAAAGAAGAGGGAATGAGGGAGAATGCATGACATGAAGGCATTCTCATTTCATATGTTATGTGATCAAAAACCATGGATGTATTCATTCATTCCCTTAGGTTTATATGGGATGACGGTTTATTATGATTATGATATTAATTGAGAATGACTATTGATTTTATGATATGATATGATGACATTCCCTGTCAATAGCCTTTTGGTGATTATAGACTGTCATGATGTATATGTGATTATGTGTTCACTAGCACCATTGAGTTTTATACTGAACGTTTATCATTTGATGAGCGTAGGTACTGAGCCCTCGGGAGAGTGACCTAAGGAGTGATCTTTGGTGTCAGAAGAAGATATTCCATTCTCAAAGTAGTACTAGACCTTTAGGGCATACTCTGGCTTATTTTGTTAGGATAGTCTTTATTAATCATAGAGGTAGTAGTTGTTACTGTATTTTTGGTGGTGATACATGCAAATGGTATTATGTAATTGTTAAGAACCCTGATGTATGAGTTTAATCATGTATATACAATACAACTAAGATGTTACTAATCTAAATTGTAAGAATGAATGAATTTCTAGGGTATGATATGTACTACTATTAATCACCACATTGAAATTCTTATCACCACTAAATACAGGAACGTGTACCCATACGAATTATTACTCACGCTACGGGAGCATGTTACTCTAGGTATGGGCTAGGTGTGATATGTTTTAGTGGTATCAGAGCTATGGTTCAGCTTGTAGAGCTATGGCTTAGCTCGACATGCCATGTGCGCGGATGTTAGGACTACTCCCTATGATTAATAAGTTACATATAAGGAGTTTGCCAGTCCCTACCACTGCTGATTGTTATGATCGATGTTTGTATGTGTCACAAAATAGGTTTAATGATAGACTGAGCTATAATTGTAAGTAAGGAAGGTGGGGGTAACTTTAATCCTCAAGAGCGTACATCAGATGTAGGGGACAAAGGTGAGAGGCAATCGAGACAAGAAAGACAAGGGGAACCCAGTGAGAGGGCACCTCGGGTTGATCGGGTAGATGCTTCAGCTATAGACCCCATGGTAACTCAGTTTGCCCAGTTTCTTTGGTACTTATAAGCATAGGGTCAGGCTTTACCTATTACTCCATATCCACCCCCATCGGAACCCCAGAGAGGAGTATAAAATGGATTTTAAGAAGTTGAGATATTATAGAGCCACAGATTTTGTTGGGATGATGGATTCGCATATGGAAAAGATGTGGTTAGAGTAGACTCAGAGGGTTCTACATTAGTTGAAATGTCCCGAGATAGCTAAGTTTGAGTATACCATCTCCTTGTTACAGGATGATGTTTATGAATGGTGGAAGACCATTTTACAAAGTATGGCAGACCCTCCAGTGTTAACATGGGATGACTTTCAAAGGGAGTTTTGCCAGAAGTATGTACCTATTACCTATACAGACCAGAAGTTGCATGAGTTCCTTAATTTGAGATAAGGGAACATGTCGGTTGTAAAGTATAAAAGGGAGTTCACACAGCTGACTTATTATGCGACCAATATTCTAACTTCTGGAGGAGAGAGGTGCAAGAGATTTGAACAGGGTTTGAATCTGTGGATTAAGGCATTGGTTCAGGGTTTTAACTATGAGGATTTTTTAGCATTGATGGCCAATGCGCTAAACCAGGAGTGGATCATGCAAGAAGAAAGTGCCCATTTAGGATTAGTGAGGAGACCATTTAAAGGGTCGAGTTCTGCATCGGAGTACCAGAAGAGGGGTAAGTTTAGAAGTTCATTTTCTTCATGACCAGTTGATGTCAGATCGCTGCTACCTCAACGATCATAGAGTGGAAGATCTACATTGTATAATTGTAGTTTGGGTACGAGACTGGGTTTATACCATACTTGTGGCCGAGCACATTATAGGGCTTATCGGATAGGGATCAATTTGTGTTATCGATATGGTAGAGCCGGTCATTATGCTAGAGAGTATCCCACACAGTAGAACATGTCAGTACATACAGTTTCTGAAGGGGGATCCTACCAGTAGGGTCAGATGGCTAGATCTAGTTTCGAAGGTTCCTAGAGCTTAGAGAGGGGTAGAGGTAGAGGAAGAGGTCATAATGGAGGAGGTCATGGCACCAGTTAGGGGTCAATGAATCAGACTATTAGGGCTCCTGCCATAGTATATAACTTAGTGCAATATGATGATTAGCGTGCCTTTGATGTGGTGATCGGTAATGTCTTTATCTTTAATCATAAGGTGTTAGTTTTGTTTGATCCGAGTTCCTCACATTCTTATATTAACATGGGATTTGCCTGATTACTTGATATGCCATGTGAGAGGTTAGGCTATGAGATAGTCGTATTGAGTCCTCTAAGAAGGGATGTGGTAGTTGACAGAGTGTATAGACAATGTTCTCTGATTATGTATGATGAGTGTTTTATGTCGGACTTAGTAGAGATGTCGTTCTATGAGTACAATATTATTCTAGGAATGGAATGGTTGGCAAAGTATAGGGCAGTGATGGATTGTCACCAGAAGATAGTGACTCTTTAGCATTCAGAGCACTCCATAGTAGTGATATGAGGAAATGTGTCATCAGTAACCGCTAGGTTGATTTCCATTGTGACAACATAGAGATTGTTGCTACAGGGTTGTGATGCAATGTTAGCATATGTGATAGATGTGAAACAGAGGGGAGTACCGTTGGCAGAGATTCTGATAGTGAGTGACTTCCCAGATGTGTTTCCAGAGGAATTACCAGAGTTACCACCAAAAAGGAGGGTAGAGTTTGAGATAGAGGTACTACCGGGTACAAAACCGATCTCCATAACCTCGTATCGAATGGTGCCATTAGAATTAAAGGAGTTAAAGATACAGTTGCAAGAGTTATTAGATAAGGGTTTTATTAGATCGAGTGTTTTACCTTGGGGCGCACCTATGTTGTTTGTAAAGAAGAAGGATGGTACAATGAGGATATGTATCAATTACAGACAGCTGAATAAGGTGACGATCAAGAACCAATACCCTTTACCATGTATTGATGACCTATTCGATCAGTTGAAAGATGCCACAGTGTTCTCTAAGATTAATTTAAGATCAGGTTATCATCAGCTTTGGGTCAAAGAGGGTAGCATAGCAAAAATAGCTTTTCGGACTCGCTATGGGCACCACGAGTTCTTAGTGATGCCGTTTGGGTTGACGAATGCACCTGCAACATTCATGGCACTAATCAATATGGTTTTTATAGACTATATAGATAATTTTTTTATGGTATTTATTGATGACATTCTGGTGTATTCAAAGATGTGGGAAGAGCATGATAAGCATCTAAGATTAGTGTTGCAATGACTGGAAAAGAAGTAGTGGTATGGCAAGTTGTCTAAGTGTGATTTTTGGTTAGAACAGGTAGCATTTTTGGGACATGTTATTTTAGCTGAGGGGATCAGAGTGGACCCGAGTAAAATAGAAGCCGTACTGAATTGGCAGATTCCATAGGATGTCAGTGAGGTTCATAGTTTTCTAGGGTTAACCGGATACTACCGATGGTCTGTGAAGGGTTTCTTGATGATTTCCTTACCCTTGACGATGCTGCTATGGAAAGATGTTCCTTTTATGTTGTCAAAGGAATGCCAGAAGAGTTTTGAGATGTTAAAGGGATGCTTAACCCGAGCTCCAGTTCTGACATTACCTATACCAGGTAAAGAATTTATTATCTATAGTGATGCTTTGCTTAATGGTTTAGGGTGTGTTCTCATGCAAGATAGGAAAGTGATTGCCTATGCTTCAAGATAGTTGAAGCCACATGAGAAGAATTACCATACGCATGATTTAGAATTGGCAACCATTGTATTTGCATTAAAGATTTGATGACACTACTTATACGGGGAATTATGCTACATGTACACAGATCATAAGAGTCTGAAGTATCTGGGTACACAGAAGGAATTGAACTTAAGGCAATGATGTTAGATTGAGCTGATTAAGGATTATGACTACGTGATTGACTATCACCCGGGTAAAGCTGATTCAGTAGCAGATGCATTGAGTCGTAAGATATTTGTTGGACTGACACAATCACCTTTGATGCTGGTACTAGAAATATGACAGTTACATGCTTCATTGATGATGCAACCTGATTGCATTCTAGCACAGTTGTAGTTGCAAGTGAAACCTATATTGATAGACCAGATTCAAAGAAGTATAGTAGATAACAGGGAATATCAAAAGCAGTTACAGAAAGTTTAAATAGGTAACACTACACTATTTACAATAGATAACGATGGTAATCTAAAATAATGGGGACGACTGTATATTCCTATTGATGATGAATTGAAGAAGTAGATTTTAGAAGAAGCTCACAGTTCACTATATTCATTTCATCCAAGTAGTACGAAGATGTATCGCGATTTGAGACAGTACTGCTAGTGGGTTGGTATGAAGATTGACATAGCAAATTATATGGCTAGATGTTTGGTATGTCAATGAATTAAAGCGGAACATCAAGTGTCAGCGGGGTTACTTAGTCTGTTACCAATTTCGGAATGGAAATGGGATTGTATCACAATGGATTTCATCACAGGGTTACCAATGACGCAAGCTAAACATGATGTAGTCTGGGTAATAGTAGACAGGCTGACAAAGACAGCTCACTTCTTACCTGTATGTATGGACTATAGTTTAGAGAGATTGGCGGGTTTGTATGTTGATGAGATTGTACATTTTCATAGGATTCCATCCTCTATTGTATCAAACAGAGATCCACGATTTACTTCCTAGTTTTGGGGTACATTTTAGAGAGCTTTTGGTACCAGAGTTCAGTTTAGTATAGCTTTCCATCCTCAAACCAACGGACAGTCAAAAAGAGTGGTACAAATTCTAGAGGATATGTTACATGCATATGTGTTGGAATGGGAAGGTAACTGGGATCGATATTTACCATTGATTGAGTTTGCTTACAACAACAATTACCAGTCCAGTATAATGATGGCTCCGTATAAACCACTATATGGTAGACAATGTCGAATGCCATTACATTGGGATGAGGTTGGTGAACGGAGGTTGATTGGTCCCGAGTTAGTGCAACAGGCCAAAGAACAAGTACAGTTGATAAAGCTTAGATTGAAAGCAGCATCCGACAGACATAAATTATATGTGGATCTAAAGAGGTGAGACATAAAGTATAGTGTTGGAGATAAAGTGTTTCTAAAGGTGTCTCCGTGGAAAGGGGTTATGAGATTCGGTTAGAAGGGTAAATTAAGTCCTCACTTTATTGGGCCGTATGAAGTATTAGAACGAGTAGGATCGTTAGCCTATAGATTAGCCTTACCACTGAAGTTGGACTGAATTCACAGTGTGTTTCATGTTTTGATGCTAAGGCAATATAGATTAAATCCTTCTCATATTATTTTGGTTGAATCTATAGAGGTACAATATAATTTGTCTTATAGTGAAGAGCCAATTCAAATTCTGGCTAGGGAGACTAAGCAGTTGAGGAATAAGCAGATACCTCTGGTGAAAGTATTATGGAATCATCACACAGGACATGATGCTACTTGGGAACGGGAATCCATTATGAGAGAGCAGTATCCTCACCTTTTCCCTTGTAGTTCAGGTTAGAATTTTGGGATAAAATTTCTTTTAGGGGGAGAGAGTTGTCATATCCACACTAGTGACCCTAGTTATTTTGTACTGTTACATGTGTATATGCTTGATTAATGTGGTTATGTGATGTTTATGTATATGATTGTAGTGTGTATGATTGTATGATGGTATGATCGCTTGATGTAAATGGTTATGTGTAATGATATTATGCTTCTTGATGAATGATAGGAATGGAATGTGTATGTGTCTGCTGAATATGGATGATGATGTTATGATAGAGCATGTATGAATGATTTATGAATGATGGAATGAACGATTTAGATGTTTGATTTGTGTTTAGGTAGCTTAGTAGTGAGTTAGAGTGGTTGGGAGATGCGAGTGGAGAGTGGTACAGGCATACGGGTTACCATACGGGTGTACCAAGCATGAGAGATGAGTGGCATTAGGCTTCTAGAGACCGTAAGGGTGTACCAAAGGGTTGTCCGGCCGTACCGGTGCTTGTAAGAAATTGGGTTTTTCAGGTAGATTGTGGTGGTATGAGTGTACCAAATGAGGAATATGCATACCATCCCTTGCAAAAATTTGTGCTTGTCAAGAGTTTTAGCTCCGTACGGGTGTACCAAAGGTGGTATGGTCGTACGCGACTTAAGTTTGACTTTTCAATAGATAAGAACAAAGCTTTTCCTTACTTTTCTTTCATTCTTATTTTCCCTAAACCCTTAAAAATAACAGAGTGAAAGGTTTTAAGTGCCAAGAAAGTGTGATAGCTAGAGATTGAAGGTTTTGATTATTAATAGCAGGACTACAGGCATACGTTCAACGTGGTCATACTACAGGTTTGTCGTAGTTGTGCTTGTTGTGATATTTGTACTTCTTCTTATCTCAGAACCTAAGTAAGTTTTAAAGGAATGATGTATTTTGCTTCTATGATTATGTATGGCTTATGTTTGCCTATGATAAGCTTGATATGTGTATATGAAGTGCTATGTGTACATGCATACTCATGGCACGTATAAAGAAGTATAAGGGGAAAAAGAAAGAGGAAAGAAAGAGAAAGAGAGGGATGATGATAGAGCTATATGCTCTAAACCTATTGGGCCATATAGATGATGGATTCCCTTAAGGAATCATATAGTTTAATGCCCTCCCTATGGGAGATGAGTCTTGAGACATATAGTTAAAAGAAATGGGTTCGTAGAACCACACAGATAAATGCCCTCTTTCGAGAGATGAGTACCAGTACATATAGGGACCCAGTAGGGAAAGGAAATGTGTACATATATAAAGGAAAAGAAGAGGGAATAAGGGAGAATGCATGACATGAAGGTATTCTCATTTCATATGTTATATGATCAAAGGCCATGGATGTATTCATTCATTCCCTTAGGTTTATATCGGATGACAGTTTATTATGATTATGATATTGATTGAGAATGACTATTGATTTTATGATATGATACAATGACGTTTCCTGTCAGTAGCCTGTTGGTGATTATAGACTATCATGATGTATATGTGATTATGTGTTCACTAGCACCATTGAGTTTTATGCTCAACATTTATCATTTGATGAGCATAGGTACTGAGCCCTCAGGAGAGCGACCTAAGGAGTGATCTTTGGTGTCAGTAGAGGATATTCCATTCTTGAAGCGGTACTGGACCTTTAGGGTATACTCCAACTTATTTTGTTAGGATAGTCTGTATTGATCATAGAGGTAGTAATTGTTACTGTATTTTTGGTGGTGATACATGCAACTGGTATTATGTAATTGTTAAGAACCCTGATGTATGAGTTTAATCATGTATATATATAATACAACTGAGATGTTACCAATCTGAATTGTAAGAATGAATGAATTTCAAGGGTATGATATGTACTACTATTAATCACCATACTAAAATTCTTATCACCACTAAATACAGGGACATGTACCCATATAAATTAAAGTAAGCCTTTTAGACAATGTATCCCTTGTAGTGTGAGTGGCGGTTTCTTCAAGGGGGATCGTTACTCATGCTACGGGAGCATGTTACTCCAGGTATGGGCTGGGTGTGATATATGGCTTCCTAAATTATGATATAGAATGCTTGTTTTATATGTTAAGAGGTTGTATGTATTCTTTGAGATCAATCCATGATGGTTTGAAGCATGCAAATGCCAAGTTATTAGTTAAAGGATAGCAATTAAGCTCAATGAAAGACAAATTTCCTAGTGTTGTGCTAAAATGTGTATTTCATGGGGTTGTTATTGGATATTTTCAAAAATTGATTCTAAGGGATATTTTTATGATATTAAGCTATTGTTTCATCATAAAATTGGAATTGTTGGAGTATCATATTAATAGGTAAAAATTATGAAAGTTAGTGGTAAGTTAAAATTGTACCTTTAAGTGTGTAATGTGTATAACTTTAGACATATTAGGAGTTATGTATATCTTTTTATAAAACTACACCTTTTGGTTATATTTCTATCATAGTACATAAGATTTATGTGTGATTTATAATTTTAGGAGTTGTTTATGATGGGGATAAAAATTGCAAAAGTTGGTATATAATTGTCATGCATGTTAAGGGCAGAATTAAGTGCTTGTGGCAATTGTTATTTGATAGCCTTAATGTTTGAGTTTTTAGGAGTGTAATATTGGAAATCCCTTTAAGTCTTGTTTCCAATGGTATAAGGCTTATTTTATTCTAAGGTCATTTAGTTAGCTTAAAAATTCACGTAAGTAAAACTGTTCCTATAGGCAGCATATTTATATGCCTAATATAATGACCTATTTTAAATATTTGCGATGCCTATCTTAACGAATGAGTTTTAAAATGTATAATATACTGTTAGAAAGATATTTAAGTCTTGTTTTTAATGGTATAATTTTTGTCCTATTTTATAGTGATTTATCATACTAAAACTTACATGCAAGATGAACTATTTCTTTTGGCCAAATGAGTATGTGCAATATAATGACCTGTTTTAATTGCTTGCGTTGAGTACCTTAATAATTGAATTTTTAGACATATAATATATCGTCAGAAATCTCTTTGAATCTATTTTTCATTGGTATAATATTTTTTTTGTTCTAAAATCATTTATTTGGTCAAAAGGCTTGCATAAGATGATTGATTTTCATAGGCAGCAAAAAGTATGATAAATTGAATAATGTTGATGATTAATATTTATGATCAATTTATTATTTAAAGGTGGATATTTTATAAATGATAGTAGGTTTGTGCTAGATCCCTTAACTGCTACATGGTCTTTTTAAGGGACATTAACTATAAAATAATGTGATGCAATTTAATGATTATTTATGATATTATAATGCATATATTCATATACCATGTCATATGCATATGTACATTTCTACATAAAACATGACATGGCATAACATGGAGGTATAAGAGACGTATGAGAATGAATTTGAAAAGAGAATGATGATGATATGTACTGGGTTATAAAAATTGGATTCCTATATGGAATCAGAGAGAAATGATAGGTTTTTTTATTGAACCATAGAGAATTGATGGGTTCCGTTTGTTGAACCAGAGATAATGAGATGTTCCTATGGAATAAGAGGTACCGATACAATGGACCTAGTATGGGAAATTATGCATAATGATTGAATGTTGTACGTGATGCATTCTGATGAGTGATACAAGAAAATCAGAGAGAGAGTGCAATTCATGATTGCATTCTTAAAATGACATATTCTATTGCATATTACATATTTATTGATGAGATTGCAATGTATAACATTACAAATGATTATGGAAAGTGATATTGAGATATATTGGAAATGAATGATGGTTATACATTGGGTTACAAAATTGATATTTTTATTAAGATGATTTGATTATATTGAAATGATTATTGTTATGATGTTATACAATTGATAAATTTTTTTTATTTTTTATTTTTACTAGCACCACTGAGATTATTTTTAGCATTTATCAATTGATGAACGCAGGCACTAGCAACACCAAAGAGTACGGGGACTATGGGAGCTTGTAGAATGAGAACTGGTCTTTGTTATAGGTATGGAGGTTTGGGACATTATGCTCGAGAATGTCTTAATCGTAATGTGCTACCTGTTCATACAGTAGCTGAGGGTGGATCATATCAATGAAATACTATGGTTTAGCCAACATCTAAAGTTTCATAGACTGGTAATTTTAGTAGAGGTCAAGGTAGCGATCATGGTGGTAGCGACAAACTTAGCAACCATGGTTTAGTGAATTAGTCCATAGGAGCACCAACACAAGTTTATAGCTGGAGGTAGAGAGAGGAGCTATAAGTCGTGGTTATGGTGATTGGTAATTTTCATATTCTTGATCATGATGTATTAGTGTTATTTGATCTGGGATCCAGCCATTCATACATAAATACTAGGATTGTATGTTTATTAGATATCACGAGTGAGAAATTAAGGTATGAGATGCTAGTGTCTAGTTTATTAAGCAAGAACACCGTTGTGAATAAAATTTATCGACAATGCCCATTAGTCCTTTAGGATATAGTTTTCTCTTTAGTCTTGATTGAGATGCCATTTACCAAGTATGATATCATTCTGGGATGGATTGGTTATCTCAATTTTAGGTAATGTTGGATTGTCAATGGAAGACTATTACATTTCAGCATCAAGGTTATGACTTGGTTTATATTCAGGGTATCAGACTATCGATAATATACAGTTTGATTTCAGCAGCAGTTGCTTAGAGATTTATGACACAAGGTTGTAAGGGTATATTAGCACATGTGGTTGACACACAACATCAAGGGTTATAGTTGATTGAGATTCTGACAGTGTGTGATTTTCCAAACATTTTTCTAGATGAGTTACTAGGGTTACCTTTGTTCAGAGAAGTTAAGTTTGAGATTGAAACTTTACCAGGGACCAAACTGAGGGAGAGTACAATTCATGATTGCATTCTCAAAATGATATATTCCATCACGTATTATATATTTATTATTGGGATTGCAATGTATAACATTACAAATGATTATGGAAAGTGATATTGAGATATATCAAAAATGAACAATGGTTATATGTTGGGTTAAAGAATGATATTTTTATTAAGATGATTTAATTATATTGAAATGATTATTATTATGATATTATACGATTGATAAATTATTTTTAATTATTATTTTTACTAACACCATTGAGATTATTCTCAATGTTTGTCAACTAATGAACGTGTTACACCCGTATTAGAGACCCTAGGAGTTATGCATTTATATGCGTGTATGTGTAGATGAATGGTAGGGTTGCATGAGTATCTGTTATGTGTATACATGGATAATGATGGTTTTATGCTGTGTTAACATGAAGTGGGATGTATGTACTTATTTGCCTTATTGTTTGTCATCACCTTATTGAGAAGCGTGCCTTCTCGGTTGGATGAGGGATGACGAGTATATAAGGTTAGGAATGTGTTGCAAAGTGTTATCAGGCTTAGCGTGGATGGTTGTGGCTAGTACCTAGGAGTTTAGGCTTGCCTAGAGGCATACTATGGGAGCCTAGGGAGTGGTACGGGCGTACGGCATAGCCGTACGGTCGTACAAGATAGGGGAACTATAGGGATTTTAGGTCCTGGAGGGCGTACGGGTGTACCAAAGGGTGGTACGGCCAAACGTGAACTCGCAGGAATTTGGGTTTGTCAGTAAAATTGAGTACGTATGGGCATACCAAATGGGGTATGGGCGTACCGTTACTCGCAGGAATTGTCTAAATTAGAAGTTTTAGGTTGGTACGGGCGTACCAATATCCGTACGGCCGTATGCGACATTAATTTGACTTTTTAAAGGTTAAGATAAAACTGTTTTCCTTAATTTCTTTCCCTTTTCTTCAGCTAAAACCCTTCCTAAACCCTATCGAATATTCCACCTAGCGTATTGAAGCAGGGATTTTGGGTTGTGATAAAAATAATAATTGCTACAGAAATAAATCCCTTAGTCTCTATGGACTTAGTATAGAGTGAGAAGGGTATCGAACTCAGGGAAATGGGGCTGTCGCACCCTAAATTTTGAGTCTCCTGGATTGAGTGGGATGAATCAGGTCTATTCTATCACTGTTTGCCTTTACGGGCATTCTTGGTTCACCCTAAAGCGGTTCGGGGTTCGGTTTAGGGTTGTTTAGGGCGGTTTTTAGTCTTCTTAGCCTCTTACCCATTCGGGTAAGTTAAGGGGCCATTCGGGTATGCAACTTACCCGAACGGGTAAGTTGTTTACCCGATTCTCCTCTTTAGTATACCCAATCGGGTATGTTCCTAGGGTCAGTTATAATTTGAAAGTCTGTTCTTTTAGCGGGGGGAAGCTTTTGGCTAGGGTTTTCTAATTCTCTTTTCTCTCAAATCTGACCAAAAAATGCAATTTGCAACTTGATTCTAGGCTTGAATTTAGCTTAAAATTGATTAAATCTAATAGAATTTGATTGCATTGCATTGGAATTAACTAGTTTTGATTAGTTTTTGATTAAAATACAAAAATCTAATTAGTTTGATTAGGATTTGAGTTTGATTCTTACCTAAGCATTGGATTGCATTGGATTGGATTGGAAACTTGAAGTTGCATTGGAGAATTCTACATAGGTAATGATCTATTACTTATTTGTTGATTTAGTTTTGATTTCATTTGATTTTCATGTGATTTAGTTTGATTTTGTTGTGTTTTGATTGATTTGCATATGATTACAATTCGTTTAAATGTTTTACATGTGATATA
>CANYBF011819496.1:0-21650 GCA_948192965.1 Dalechampia spathulata | reverse complement strand
TGTGGTGCACATAGTCTGATACGCGGTGCACGTTCCCTGGAAAATTTCCCGAAAATCGCATTTTTCAATCATTTTCAAAATCGATTTAATTTTTCCAATAATATTTGATGCTTTATAGTGGCTCAAGTATTCTGGATCTATCATAAAATAATTACATTTAATTAATTTTGGTCTCAAAATTAATTTTCTACAATTAAATGCTATTTTAACTCGTATAAATTTGATTTTTGATAGGATTGGATTCAAATTGGTTGAGGGGCTATCTCCAAATTATTCCAAGTGATGTTAGCACTCCCGTTTGATTTTCCATGATCAAACAAAAATAATTTTGCTTAAAATTATTTTTATTTTCACGATTCGGCTCATATAAATTCATGTGATTGTTGCCTAAAAATTAATTGGATTTTGACTTTTGGTTCATGCTTTCACATGACATTAGACTAGTCAAATAAATCCTAAATTCATTTGCTACTAATGAATTTATTTTTTTATTTTGCATAATAAACATTCATGCATTTTTGGCTCGTGCAACCCAAGAAGGAATAGTACTCGAGGAGGAAAGGGGTGTTACTAAACACCCCAAATTTATGTATGCATGGACATTTGTGTAATAGGATAGGATTATTATTTGTTTTGTAATAATTCCTCTAAAATGCCATGTGTACCCCTAATTTCTCGATCCCTTTGACCGGCCTGTCGGTATTTTTATTCGTGAATGGATTTATATTTGCTAAAATATATGTCAACATGTCACATGCCATGTCACATGCCACATCACACACTACTATGCCATGTCATGCATATGCCATGCTATAACATACTGTATTTCATATGATTATACGTATAAATATGCTAAACACAACAAAATAAGCCAATACGCAATCCAATAATGTGCCATTCATCATACTATATGCCATGCATATACATGCTATTTCATGTGTCATTATGCCATGATGCCATGCCATGTCACATGTCATATACCATATCATGACGCATGCTATGCCACTCACTTCATATGCCACGACATATACCATGTTGAATACCTATTCACATATGCATCACTATGTCATGTCATTACACACATATGTTGTTATGTCATATCATGCATATGGTATGCCATTCATTTCACATATCATGCATATGATATGCCATTCATTCCATATGCCATGCATATGCCATGTCATTTACCTCGCATGTCATGCATATGCCATGCCACTCACTTCATATGCCATGCATACACCATACATTCTATAATGCCAATACGATCCAAAAATGCTAACGTATTACGCTATACGTGCTATTTATCATGATTATATGATTATATATCATGCTTAGTTGCCATATCATGTATATGATATGTCATTCATATTCACATGTCATGCATATGCCATGTTATATTATCGTTATTTTGTATATCATGTATATGCCATGCCATCCAAATGCCATATAGCATTATATGCCATTCTACGTGCAATCGTGCAATGCCAAATCATATGACGCGCTGTGTGCTTACATATACACTCGTATGCTTGCCTGCTTAGGACAATTAATCCTAACTATAATGGTAAAATCGATCTTGGAAACTCATAGAAATAGATCTCCACCACCCGAACCCAATCTCTGAAGGGGGTAACTAGCACTCATCCTATGGGTTGGTTGGACCAATCCAGAACCATTCGGTGGTGACTCTTTGCGACTCTTTCGAGTCCGTATCATTCCCCAGGGGAACCCCTAGGGAAGATTGTGCTTTCACTCCAAGTGCGGTCCTCGATCCGTGAGCATCTCAAGCCTCGCTCTGGGCTCCGGCAGAAACCGACGCTCACACTTGTTATCTCAAGTCTTAAGAATATTTACACTACTGATATGAGTGAGATATATTTCATAGATGTAGATTAATCATCCATATAAAATCTTATTGGCAAGGTCTCCAATGAGTCAGTCCCAAACCGCCCATCCACATGTTCACTTTAGACAATTCTTATCATGATGAATGAGAATCATCCCAAAAGGAAGTATAACATGTACTAATCTTAACCACATTAATAATATCCATTCTTATCAATACATTGATTAGGGATAATTTAGATATTGAACATTTGCATACAATAAGAATCTCATTTCATAAACTCTTTATGAATTCCTTTGTACTATTCCAATATCTTAGAATTCATTATTTAGTTAATAACCTTTCAAGCAAACTGACTAATGAATAATGCATTTTATTGATAAATCTTTCAATATTAAATTACAATAAAACATGATGCTCTAGAGCATACACTAACACATATTATTTACAAGCCAAAGCATATTATAGTCTTGGTTTGTGGAGTTTGTATGGTACAAACTTTGCATGCTTTATGAAATTGAACTATTATTTCCTTACTTCAAATGAGCGTTATAGATGTATGTCTTATATGAAAAATACAAAATATTTTTAGGTATTGTTCCTCATGGTCACCTTAGTGTTGGTTGCTCTCCATTATAGCGTTATGATTAACCTTTAGAGTGATACCTTATAAGGGATTTAACAGATCATTCATAATGGGACCAGGGTTCATTTTTGGTTGGACCTTTATGTTACTGTTCATAATTCTTTATTAGAATTAGTAGTTGATGGTGTTCATGTTGACTAGTTTAATGAGTTAGTTTATTCTTTTATTATTGATCACAAATCTTAGAACCAAAATCCTTTTGTTCATCCCTTACCTTTTAGTGTTGTTTTGGAGATTACCCCCTTTTATCTCTAATTATCAATTCTAGTAGAGATGAAGTTTTCTAGCCACATTTTAGGTTTAGTTATTTTTTTACTAAATCAACTTATGAATTATTGTACAAGTCAAACTATTAGATTGTTCATAAGTAATGGTTGCTTGTTTAGGGCTAGAAGGGCCCTCAATAATTCATACATTTTCATGATTAGTCTGTTATAAAAGGTTACTTATGAATTAAGAGCATGCTCATAAGCATATTATGTTGGACTCTTATTGTCCTTTTTAATATGAATTGATGAAACTATGTTGCCTATTTTATAGGATTGTGCCTTTATTATACAACTTTAATGGAAATTTTTAGATTCATGGAAAATTCTTTTCCTATATTAATAAAAGTGGGTTGCATGAGCAGTGCTTGGAGACTAGGCATATTTAGCTGAACTTTGTTAATAAATTATTCCAGGTGTGCTCTTTTCTTATCTCTTTTATTTATTCCATATTTATTGTTATTTCTTCTGGAATTAGTATAGTATTCAATATCTATTTATCAGGTTTATTTATTATGTATTGTACGGTTGATTATGGTGCATTTTACTATTCTCATGTATATTTTTATCCTTGTATACAAGGGTCTAGATTGTGATAATATACCATACAAGTAAGTTATGTCTAAAAGATTTGATTTTAAGTGGGATTGTGTGTGACTCCTCCAGTTGTTTTAGGAATTTATTTGAAATGGTAATTTTGTCTTAGGAGACTGTTTGAAGGTCTTTCATGGGAATTATTGAATCTGTCACATCAACATTCACAACATCCTTATATGTTTGCATTTTATGTATAAATTAGAATAATTAAATGAATGATGCATGAATGTATAATAATTTGTGTATGCCTTAGTATGGTATATATGTTTATGAGAATGATATTGATGAATTGAATTTCATAAGATATGGAATTCAAGGTAAAAATTTATAATAGAATGATTAAAGTGATGAAAGTGCAATGTTCATGCATTATTATGTGCAATTTAAATAACTTACGAAACATGCCTTAAATGATATCTTAGAATGAAAGCATAAGTGGAATGTAATTTTTTGATATGTTAAACATGTTATTCTATATGAAAGTATATGTTAGAATGTATATTAGAAGTCATAAAAGAAATTAGAGTTAAAAATACGTTAGGTTGAAAGTAAGGGTATTTTGGTTGTTGTTCATTTAAAGAGAGGGGTATTTTAGGAAATCAAAGGTATGTATGGATGTATATTAATGTATGTATTTATACTATATTATGTATGGAATGAAAATATTAATAAAAAATAGAAGAAAATAAATAAGGATAATTCAAAGGAAGGAACCAATGGAATGGTGATAAGTGTCACCATTTGATTGAACCCTTCCTTGACATCTTATTTAATTACTAATAAAATAAATAAATTTGTATTAAGGAAGCCTAATTCCATATGATTTGTATTAAGGAAGCCTAATTCCATATAACACTCCTTCCACTCTCCATTTTTCAAATTCTTCTTCCTTCTTCTTTCTTTTCACTTTTCAAGTTAAAGATTAATCATTTCCTAAGATAATTTTGGTTGAATTTTATGTTTATGAAGTTGTTTTCACTTAGTTCTTCTTATATATATTCTTATTTCTTATGCTGGATTGCTGGAACTTAAGTGTTTGGAAGCTGGAGAATTCAGTCATGGAGATTATGCATGGATTTTATGAAATTGATGATGGAATATTGTAGAGCATACTTGATTTAACATGTTTGATGCATTTTTTTTTCAAAGTTTCATGTATGGAATTGATGTGAGAAAAAACCCTTGATGACCTATATGGAAGAGACTCTTATAATGTTGTATAATGTGTGTATGATGTAAATTAAGTGAGTAAATATGATGAAGATGAAGAAATATGCATGAAAAGTGGTTTGGAATGTGAAAATTGTGTGAAAAATGGTTGCTGCCCAAAAATATGTACTTGTGTAGTTGGCTACCAATTTTTGGTCTAATGCATTAAATCATTAGATTGTGTATGGAAATGATTAATTATGGTATTAGAATAAAGAAAACAAAGTTTGAAGGCAATTGGAATGAAATTACAAAAGCTATGTAAATTTTGGTACTTAGGGGGTAGCATATATGTGCTTGTGTTAATGACTACCTAATATGGTAATTTAATGCATGAACATTGGAAAATTTGATTTGGTATTGTTTATAACAGGTTAAGATAGGTGTATGTGCAATATGGTATGATTTTAAGGTGATTGAATACAATGAATGAGGCTTATAAGTGAGGTGTACAAAATCTACCAAAACTGAATTTCAAAAGAGGTAAAGTTAGGGGCTTATGGTAATTATGTTTTGACCATCTTATCCTTAGAATTTGAAAATAAATAGTATATTATTGGAAATATCTTTGAATCTAGTTTCTAATGGTACCAAGCTCATAAATTTATAAATTCATTTACTAGGTTAAAAAAATCACATCATTTTGGTGCTTTAAATATGCTCATTTCAGGTGACTTTTAGGCAGAATTGTTAAGCATTCAGCCATTTAATGTTTGGAGACCTTAACAATTTCATTTTTAAACCTATAACATATCTTTGCAAATCTATTTGAGTGTAGTTTCTAATGGTTTAAGAATTACTCAATTTGAAGGTCATTTACTTAGTCAAAATGCTTGCATAATAATAATTGTTCCATAAGGTAGCATATGTATGAACTTGAAAGACATGCTTGTTTTAACATCAAGTAACTCTTTATGCAATTTTATTTTGAATGCTTAAATGAATATTTATGTACATACAATTACAAATCCAACATACGTAAAAATGACCAAATGAATAGTAACCTATGAATAGTACCATTGACAAAATGAATAGTAATATAATATAATTCGACTATTTAAGGAAAGGATGTTCAAGATATTTAAACTTAATATTATGCTTAATTAAGCATTTATAAGTTATTATTATACTTAATGATATACACTTAAAAAGTAGAAAATAAAATTAATACCACTTATGTATTCATGTTATACTAAGACTTAATAAGGCATATCTATTATTAATACATATTTGTGACTTGTGTAAACATTTATCCTTTAATTGTGAAATATGGAATGCCATGGAATGGAATGGTACTTGAATGATTATGGATTCTTAAATGAAGATAAGTCAAGTATAATATATGAATAACTTTACTAAATGAATGTAAAATGGAAATGCTACAGGTTTAACTCATGAAGTTCATACTTCCCCTTCAAGTATTATTAAGGGCAAAGCGATAGTAGGTTTACGCTATTCATTTATGACCCCGCATAGGGTCTTAAAATGATGATTTCTCACTTAATTGCTTATAATAGCAATGTAGTGAGATTATATTGTAAATGATATTATATGGTCATCATTGCTTATAGTCATTAAAGCATGAGTTATGCATCATGTCATGAATCATCCATACATACCGACATATTCATGATATATCTGTGAGCACCGGTTTCTACTGCCGCCCAGAGCGAAGGTTGCGAGGCTCATGGACCAAGGACCACACTTGGAGTGAAAGTGTAGTCTTCTCGAGGGGTTACCCCAAGGAATGATATGGACTCAAAAGAGTCATAAGGGAGTTGCCACCGGATGGTTCCAAATTGGTCCAACCAACCCATAACATGAGTACTAGTTAAACCCTTCAGAGATTGGGTTTGGGTGGTGGAGATCTATTTCTATGAGTTTTCAAAATCAATTTTACCATTATAGTTGGAGTTAATTATCCTAAGCAGGCAAGCATACGAGAGTATATTATAAGCACACAGTGCGACATGTGATTTGGCGTTGCATGGTTGCACGTAGAATGACATATAGTGCTATATGGCATTTGGATGACATGGCATATGCATGACATGTGAAGTGATGACATAATATGACATGGTATATGCATGTCATGACATAATAATGACATAGTAAAATGGCATGGCATATACATGACATGGCATGGTGATGTGTGTGTGAATTGACATTTAACATGGCATGTGACATGGCGTACGACATGGGATGTGGTGTGGCATATGACATGGCATGGCATAATGACATGTGACATGGCATCATGAAAAAAATGGCATGATATATTGGCATATAGCATGGAAAATAACATGGATTGCATGGTGAATTGGCGTATTTAGATTGTATTGGCATACGAGATAATATATGTTATGACATAGCATATGCATGGCATGGCATAGAAGTGTGTGATGTGTCATGTGACATGGCATGTGACATGATATGACATATATTTTAGCAAATATAATAAAACCATCCATAAAATAAAATCCTCAAAAAGGTTGAGGGATCAAGGAAAATGGGGGATACACGTGGGATTTAATGTTAAATCCTAAAAATAGGGAATAATGCTATTTTATTACATAAGATCTTCGTTGGTACAAAAATTTGAGACATTAAGCAATATCTCAACCTCCTCGAGAAAATTTCCACCTCGGATAGCACGAGCCAAACCCTAAACCCTAAACCTTAAGCTAAACATGGCAGAAAAGCTAAATTAACTTAAAAAGTCAAAGGAAAAAATGACTTACCAGGGCTAGAAGTTGTTCCTCCCAAATTCCCAAAAGCTTAGGATTTTAGTAAAAATTTAATTAATCACTAAACCTAATTAAAATTTTACTTAAGTTATATTATTTGTATGATATTGTGTATCATTTATATGATATATTATGTGTCTTTGAAGAAGAACGCTTACCCTTGTATTTATAGTAGCTTTAGGAGGTGTGCAACCTTAATGTTGGCAATGTGGGATAAAGTCCCTTTCCTTCACCAATATGGAAAAAACCATGGTGGACAACCATTTTGCATGAGCCAAACAGGGGGCAAACTGTATGCCCAAATGGTAAATGAATATACAAAATTCATCTATACAACTTGCTCTTGGGAATAGGAACTGGTATCAAGCCATTTTGATACCGGAACAAGTCATAATACGTGCCCGAAGTAGGCAACCCAGCCAGCCTATACAGGCTGTGCTGGAAATCTGTGATTGGTAGCTGTTTTGGATGGGCCAAACGGGGGGCAAACAGTGAGCCCAAATGGCAAATGAATATGTGAAATTCATGTATGCAACTTGATCTTGAGAATGGGAACTTGTATCAAGCCATTCCAATACCGGAATAAGTTGCAATACATGCTCGAAGTAGGCAACCCATCTAGCCTGTGCAAGCTGTGTTGGAAATTTATGATTGGTAGCTATTTTGGACTGGCTAAACAGGGGTAAACAGTATGCCTAAATGGAAAATGAATATGCAAAATTCATGTAAATAACTCACTTTTGAGAATGGGAACTTGTATCAAGCCATTCCAATACCGAAACAAGTCACAATAGGTGCTCGAAGTAGGTAACCCAGCCTTTGCAGGGGGTGAAAATAAAGTGTTCACAATATCATACAAAGGATATAAGGGGGAGAAGAAAGTGATATACAGAGCAATATTCATTGATAACGTATTAAGTCATACAGTTAGTATCAATTCCCTTTATGGAATCATACAGTATATGTTCCTATCATGGAACCATAGAGAAATATTATATTCCTATAGGAACCAGAGAATGATACAGTATCGGTACATAGAGAAATGGACCTAGTATGGGATTGTGCATAATCATACAGAAAAGAAATGAAATGTTACAGCAAAATCAGAAGGAGAATGCAAAGCATGAATGCATTCTCATAAACATACATTATCATTTATACTTATTGCAAATACAAAAGTTATTGCTTATATGTAGGTGCATGGTGAATAGCAAATTATGAATAGTACTCAATGAATAGTAACTTATGAATAGTACTTGCTGAATAATAACTTATGAATAATACCGTATACCATATGCGTTACTTATAGTAGTTAACGAGTGATGTAAAATAGCAATATATGATATAGTTGTACTACTTATTATTGATTATTGTGAATTGACTTAAATATGTTATTTATGATATGTACTCATGTTATTTACTCATTTTATAGCACTATTGAGTTTTATACTTAGCATTTATCATTTGATGAATGCAAGACCAGAACCTTCGGGCGAGAGTTTAGGCTAACCAATCTACAGTTAGAGGAGGTTGTGATTTTGCAGAAATCTTATTTCCAAAGCAGTTTAGGACCAATGTAACATACTCTGTAACATCTTTGTATATGCAACTTGTTATATTAACCTTAGCGGGGGTAATACTTATATTATGAATGTTTATTGTGTGTATTAATAATACTATCTTATCATGTAAAATTAAATATACATATCATATATAATGAATGATAGTGTAATAAACTTAAGACATATGTTGAAATAAAATAGATGCATACTATTATGTATTGATATTACCTATATCTATAAGCATCATTAGACTATAGGTATATATAAATTGATATAAATGAATAAATTAAAAAAATTTATATAGATCCCTTGTAGAATATTTAATGATTTCCTTACTTAGGAGATTATTAACTATTCTATGGGAGCAAGTTACATCGGGTTGGGCTGTGAAAAAATCAATACAATTCACTAGTTGTTTAAATGGGAAATTACCTGATTTCCGTAATAAGTGGTATCAAAGCAAAAGGTTCATCCTTGGTTTGTTTGTAATATTTATAAATATTGAATATTATTATTCGAGTCAGTAATGGCTTCTAGAAGTTCACTAATAAATGAAGCCATATTAAATATGACATCAATTGTATCAACTTCCTCATGGCCAAGGATTCCAATGTCAAGTATGAAGTTGACAGTGGAAATATTTGACAGTATGGGTCATTTTGGCATGTGGCAAGGTGAGGTCATGGACTCCCTTTTCCAATAGCAACTTGACATTGCCATTTTTGAATAGAAACCAAATGATATAGAAGATAAGGATTATAGTATAATAAATCGGTTGGCGTGCAAAACAATTTGATGATGCCTGTCTAGAGAGTAGAAGTATGCTTTCAAAAATGAGACTTTTGCATATAAATTATGGAAGACATTAGAGGATAAATTTCTAAAAAAGAGTGATCAAAATTTTCACGTCTTTCAGCTGCATAACATGCTCCCGTAGCATGATTACTAATTCTCTATTCAAGAAAATCAATAATCATCTTACAAAGGATTCCAAACATTATGATTATGTGCAAAAAAGTTTTTTATGTATATATATTATATCATGCATACAATCTGTCAACTATATCTGATTCATTATTATTCCCATGTGTTATTATACTATCATAGTTTAAAACATCACCTTATTAAAGTTATTAACATATGCACATCATTATTTTACATATTTAAGGATAATCATAAGTCATTATCATCGTAATTAATAATACTATCAATAATTTAAAAATACCTTCAATCAAAATTTTAATTATGACTGTTGTAGAAATAGAAGTCTGAGGAAATCCAAACCCATATACCAATAGCTTATTGGAATGTCCAGCTGCTGTCACTAACGATCTTGCTCCTCGGCTTTACTTGTTCCTACTTTTATCAATTGACAAACGTCGAGTATAAAACTCAGTGGTACTAGTATATCATTTAATGTAGATATAATAATTAAATAACATTATAAACAATTTTATTAACATATTTATGATATAATATTAACAGTTAAAACATAATATCAATTATCTATAATGCATCATTAATACATCATTCAATATATATCATATGCCAGTTTCATCTCTATTAATTATTCTTATCAATATCTATTAATAACATTTCATTATTCATTAGTCATGCTCCATGTCATTAATATCATTTTCAATATCAGTATTATTTCTATCAGAGTCATTTTCATTATTAACAATGTCAAAACATGATCATTATAATTATAAGTATGAATGCTATGGTATGTATGTTATTTTAGCATTTATTTGCATGAGTGCAAAACATCATACCAATTATTGTATCAACATTATATATTCATGAAAAATTCTTATTTATGAGAATGCATTCATGTTATGCATTCTCCCTCATATTTTCCTGTATCATTTCATATCATATCATTGTCTTTATATGTGCACATTGTCTTTATATGTGCACATTGTATTATATTTTCTTTCCATTCGATATATGTGGTTCAATATACTAAAATCCACTTCATAGTCATTTCATTAATTTTCATATCCTTTATCTTTCCATTTTATTTTCATAGGAATTTCATTTCATAATACCCAATACCTTTCATATAATCATTTTTCTTTCATTTGTTTATTTTCCACCTACCTTATTTCTCTATGTCATGCTATGCCATACTTCATGATAAATGCAATGGTGTTTATGACATGATAATCATATATATCATTATATCATTATTATTTATGTAATGCTATTGCATTACCATACCATCATCCCTTTGATCATTTAATGATCTAGAACTTCTAATTAAACTAGCATAAACTTGGAATATACTTTCCCTTGTTTAAATCCTTTAGTGATACGTGAGGATTATCCACTGAATTACCTAATCATAATGCAATGTTCATTTTTAATTAATAATTAATATTCCAAATTAATCATTCATTATTTCATGTTTGTAATTCATATACCACTGTACAAAACTCATTAATCATTTATAATAGTCCAATTCATTTACTGTATCTAAACACCAAATAGAAAAACCATGCTATCATTTATATTAGTATCATCTGCTCATATAAGTTATTTTGATTAACATCTAGTTTATTTGCGGCTACATATTATTACTTAATAAAATATATTATCTTTTACTGGTGAATTACTATTCACCAATATATCTTAATTATAAATCTCTGTTCATTAATAATTCATTTCTTATATAATCAATTATCATATATAATTATATCTTAATTGATCTCTTATTACTTTACTAAAATTGCATCCTTAAATAAAATAGTTGATACCGTAATATTAGTTACCAGACAGATAATTTCATGTCACTTACCACTTATTAAGAACTAGAACATATTTCTTAAATAGGTTCTTCTCTTGTTCCTTAATTAATATCATATTGGTATTATATCAATCAGTTAATATTTTATTATTAATTTACTAAACTATTATCATTTGAATACCGATAATTTACTATCCAGAATTTATAACTTAATCAGATTCTTATAACTAATTATATTTATATTCTACTGACAACCAGTTACTGTTAAATCATAGAGTATTATAACATATATTATTATAATATAATATAAAATCAAATAATATCATAATTTTGATTACTTAATAATATTCTGCTCATATATCTATTACAGTTTTTTTTAATATAGTACTTTTCATACTTGATTACTGTTATCTAATAAAATTCTATAATATCTTATGCATATAATAAGAATGTTTAATATCATAACTTATTAGCAAAGCATTTAGATATCACTTAATAATTTCCTGATAACAAACCCCTTATAATACCTCTGCCATATAACCAATTATTATTTTAAACAGTGACCTTATTTTAATATATTCCTGTCATTATCATACTTAATCACGCATCGAGTAATATATATTTATGACTGCTTATCATTTACACCCTCAACACTTCATATTATAGTATCAATTATTTTACTATCACCTTCCATATGCTACATGCCTTAATATATTCATTATCCATTTCTTAAGTATAATCATATATCATATACTTCAACTTATGCTTCACTTAACCAATTTCGATTATAAACCATCTATCCTTTAACTTATTAATTAAGATATCTAATACAATAATATATGTTTAATCATCTTAAAACCATATGTTTAAACACATATACCTCACTGTTATCTTAATTTAATCCACCAAATCAAATCTCATTTAAAACCATATTGTACCATTTATTTATTAACTTATTAATCTTCTTAATAACACCTTATATATTGGTCTTAATGATCACTTAAGTCCCTAATATAAATCTTAAGTAAAATCATTACATATTACCTCATTTTTACTTATCTCTTAATCAATAAATTAACTTTTTAAGTACTTATATCATACTACTAATTAACCACTTCATTTGACTTCTTATAATCATTTAATACACTTAAACATTTAATTACTTATGTCCCCAAACAAGATATGGCTATATACTCTTATATAAATTCATTAATCATTGAAAAATCACATCTTAAATTTTTTTTTTAATAAATCATACTTTAAGCTAACCTTCTTAATCATAATGATACTTCCATTTTACTTTAGTTCTTATGTTATATCATTAAATCAAACTTAATAGAATTCATTTTTCCTTAAGTTAAAATCATTTAACTTCATACTCAAATATAATCATGTTGCTTCAACTTAACTCACATTAAAACTTAAGTTTTTGACTTTTCTTTAGTATTAATCTTCTACTTTCATAAATTTATTCCTTATTATGTTAAATCTTACCAAATCCTTTTATCATTTTTCTTGGAAACATTTGACCATGAAAAAAATCACAAGACACATACACCCATACAATCACTAATCACTTTATTTCATGCTTTTTACATTATTAACCATTTAAACCTTCTAATCAATAATTAAATCTATCAAAAATACCACAAACCATTCTGCCAAGACACTAAACACACATGAAATTCATAAAACCACTTGATTTATTACTAAAACATACTCACCAAGGCTCACCTTTAGCCAAACAATAAAAATCTCAACTTAAACTTGATATTGCTTTGATTTTGCTACTAATTTGAATGAACCTTCTCCCTTTGACTTATTTAAGGTTACTCTTCACCTTAAACCAACATGTATGTACCTTAGAGAGTGAAATCAAACATAAAATAAGGTTAATACTCAAGGAAAGGTTTCAGTTTTTAGCAAAACCTATGAATCTTCATGGTTTCGGCAATGAAATTTAAGTATCATTGAAAAGGAGTTTTGGTTACTAAGAAAATGAAGAAACATAAGGAGTATTTTGATCAAACCTTGATGTATACTCTAAGATGTTGGTTGAAACTTGAAAACCAAAGCCAAAAGAAGAAGAAAAACTTGTAGAAATTTGGCTTCTTCAAGAAAATAACTTTGGTTTTGATGCTTAATGAAGGAAAAGCATGTGCTCTCTTTGAAAATCAAGGAGAAATAAAAGTATCTTGTACAAATCTTAAGCTATACATATGGAACTTGTGATATACATAAAGTTTGAAAGAAAAATGAAGATAGGATGGAGTTTAGTTTCGATTTCTTTGAAGAATAATGGAGGAAATATAAGAACATCAAAGAGATAAGTTAGGAATGAAGAAGATAAGAGAATAATGGAGAGTGTTACGTGGATATGTTTTGGTCAAAGGATAAAGGAAGCATAAATAAGTGGAATTTTAGTCCAAATACACCCTAAATTCGTATGAAATGGATCCATATTTAGGGCAGACCCTATTTAAGCACTTAATGCATATAATTATACATATAAATTTAAATTCCACCAATCTAATCCATATTTTATGTATTTTTATACCTAATACATACTCCCATACACCTTATTTTATAATAAAAACCCTCCATCTTTTTCCACTAACTAATAAAATATAATACTTTAATTTTCTCTCTCAATCCACTAACACAATTTCTTACACCACTAACACAATTTCCAATCCTACTTCCATTATAATATATTAACTTAAAACCCCACCAACTAATATTATTTTCAATTACATATTTATTTATTTGTCTACTTACATTCCATTAATTAATTCATTACTTATTTATGACATCACTCTTACCATATTATGACATCATTATGACATCATTAATAAAAATACCAACAATACTTTTCTATTATTTACATATTATTCTTATATAATTTTACTAATGCATTGTTAATACATAATTATATATTCTTTAATACATTAGAATCATAATTATACTTATATGCTTGCATCATGCTTACATCTTCATTACACATCATGCTTACATCATCATTTCCTAATTATGATATCATAATTAATTTCAATTATATTATTTCATCTTATATATATTATTAAACTTATGTTAAATCAATCATCTTAAGCATACATATATAAACATATTAAATATTTTCAATATCAATTTCATCAAATTATTATCCTTCAGTGGTCCGTTTCAGTGGTTTCGTCAAAATTCCTCATTTCAACTTAATAGCATAAAACTCTTATCACATCATATATTTTCCATCAATAGTATAATTTCATATCATTAACACCTTTATAACATATAAAACAAGACACATCAACCAATTCATAAATACAAAATGGGTGCTCGATTTAGGATGTGACAAAAATAAGCTTCTTATGAAGAAAAGGTTGTTTCAGTTTGATTACCGATCATGCACTACTATGAATGAGCCTATTACTTTGTTTAATCAATTTTGGATGTAAAATTTGAAGATAAGGATTCAGCTTTAATGTTATTATCATCCCTTCCTGATGAATTTAAATGCTTGGAAACTACTTTACTTTATGGGAAAGGGAATGTATCTTTAGATGTTGCATTTTCTACTTTATATAGTCATGAATAGAGAAAACATGAAAAAATGAAAAAATGGAAAAATAAAGCAGCAATAATAGATGAAGCATTGGTATGAAGAGGCTGTCATCAAATAAATTAAAAGAGAGAAAAGGAAGGTCTAAAATTAGAGTTTCCAAGAATGAGTATGCTTTTCATCATGAGAAAGACACTGGAAGAAAGACTGTCTAAAGTTGAAAAAGAAAGGGAAGGCTTCGTAAGATGTAAATATGACAGGGTACAAGAGTGATACAAAGTCAAATTTATCTTTAGTGGTATCTCCTTCAGCATCTCATCTAGATAAGTGGATTTTAGATTCAGGTTGCACCTACCATATGTCTATCAGGAAATGGTTCTTTGATTTTAAAGAAACTGATGGTTGGGTTATTATATAGGCAATAATAATCCATGTAAAACAACTGGATAGGATCAATCAAACTAAGGAATCATGATGGATCAACCATAATTTTGAAGGATGTTCAACATATGTTGAAGTTGAAGAGGAATCTCATCTTTTTGGGGGCCTTAGAATCCAAAAGCCTAGTTATGATGGTATGAGATGGAATTCTTAAAGCACCTTCAGACACAATTATGATGTTGAAAGGCATGAGGAAGAATAATATGTATTACTACCAAGGTAGTACAGTTATTGAGGTAGTAGTAGTAGTAACTTCAAGTAGTAAGAAGGATACAGATGCAATGAAGCTGTGAAATATATGTTTAGAACATGTAGGTGAAAAATCTTATAGATTCTTACTAAGCAAGGATTGTTGAAAGGTATGAAAACTTGCAAATTAGAATATTATGAGCATTATCTCATAGGAAAATAATAAAGAGTGAAATTTAGCATGGCTATCCAAATACCAAGGGTATTTTGGATCATGTGCACTCAGATGTGTAGGATCTTACCAAAATTCCATCTCTTAAAGGTCAACATTATTTTATCACTTTTATTGATGATTTTTCTAGAAAAGTGTGGGTGTTTATTATGAAAAACAAGAATGATATGCTTAGAGTTTTCCTTGAGTGGAAAGCTCAAGTTCAAAATTAGACAGGAAGAAGGATTAAGGTTCTTCGAACAGATAACGATGGAGAATACAAGGATGATCCATTCTTGGACGTATGCCAAGAGTTTGGTATAGTTTTACACTTTATAATTAGTAAAACACCATAATAGAATGATATGTCAGAATGTATGAACAAGATGCTAGTGGAGAAAGTTCATTGTATGTTGCTTAATACTAGGTTAAGTAGAAAATTCTAAGCTGAGGCTGTGATATATGCTTAACATCTCATCAATCATTTGCCATCATCGATAATAGGTGGCAAGACTACATTAGAGGTATGGTTTGGAAAACCTGTAACATATTATGATTCTTTACATATTTTTAGTTATATTGCATATTATCATGTTAGTGAATTAAATTTGGATCTAAGGGCAAAGAAAGCTCTTTCTATGGGCTTTAATGTTAAAGTTAAAGGATATCATCTTTGATGTCTAAAGGCAAAGAAGATCATCATTAGCAAGGATGATACTTTTGATGAATTTGCCATATTAAATAAAGTAACATAAGAAGGGACTGATGGTACACTAAAGTAAGTAAAGTGTACATCAAAGTAGGTGGAGCTTGAATAGATGGTGGTAAGTCTAGCAAAACCATTATTAGTGATTCTTCCATGGTAGAAAAAGAGTTAAATAAGGAGGAGTTTCAATCTAATAATCTCTACAGTAACCAAAGCCAATTGCTGTTAAAAGAGCAAGATGAGAAATTTAAAAACTTGCTCATTTTGCTAACATGGTGGCCTATGCACTTCTAGTTGTTGATGACGTTCCATCTACCTTTCTAAAAGCTGTCCAAAGTTCAAAAAATGATAGATGGAAAGGTGCAATGGAAGAAGAAATACAATCTCTTCAGAAGAATGAGACATAGAAGTTGACACAACTACTAAAGGGTAAGAAGGCAATTGGATGCAAATGGGTATTTACAATAAAAAAAGGATTTCCTGATAATAATAATATTCACTACAAGGTAAGGTTGGTAGCTAAAAGCCATACTCAGATGGAGAGAGTTGATTATAATAAGGTATTTTCTCCAATTGTTAAACATTCTTCTATTAGAATTTTATTGGCCTTAGTAGCATAATTGAATTTAGAGCTAGCTCAACTTGATATGAAACCCATATTTTGGTAGGTAAAATAGAAAAAAAAATAAGTTGTGAAAAAAGTTATAACTCGAGTCATGTGAAAAACACTATCCTTAAAGGATATTTCCAAAGACCAGTAATCCTTCCTGGATAAAATGAGTTTGTCTACTTTAAAAAACAAGAAGCAGGAATAACAAAGAGTCGACTAGGATAAACCCAAACTAGTAAGCTTATAGAAAGACAAGCAAAGGAAAGAGAAGATAAGAATGTTTTTGTGTGTCTTACTTTGAAGTATAAGTAACTATTTATAGAAGTTCGAGATGAAGGTGAACGTTGGAGAGGTTGATGGAATCTTAAAAAAGTGGTAACCAGACATGAGAAAATAAAGAAAAATAAGGGAGAAAAAAATGTTAATATAATATGCAAAAGAGGTTAAGATAAGACTTGGTAAAAGTCTCAATGGAAGAAAAATTTTAAAATAATTTAAATATTTAAAAATAAATCATAAAATGAGTTAGATATTAGGACCCCACGAATTAATGACATTTGTGTCTACAGTTGCTTGTGTGCAAGGGGGTGGAAATCCACCCAAATTAGGCTTCTGACCCAATCCTATATACACGAGGCTTTGCCCTCTACTTAGGCCTTTTAAAAACCCAAAATAGCAAAGACATATATAAACCCAATATTGAACTCATAAAAAAGAGATATGGGATATTATCTTTTAAAATAGCTTTAGTTATTATAGAATTCCAACAATCCTTTACATATTTCAAAAGACTCATAGTAAGAATACTTGTTAGTTTCTTTATTAAATATATAATACTTTGATATTTGTGTCTTTTAGACTATGAACCAGATCTAGATAGTTTAGATATAACTTATAGAATAATTGGTGAAACATGTAGTTTCTATGAACCAATGATTCTTATTATAAGTTGGAGGTCACACCTATCTCATTATACTTAAATAAATTTACTGTTCAACATGATGTTGTGCTAATAGGTGGTGTGCATGCCTGGTATTTCATGAACGCTCTAGTAACTTTGCTAATGTTTCATAAAAGCAGCCTCACTTCATATTTACATAGGTGATTTTCATCAAGTGTGTACTACACTTTACACACCATTCATACAAAATATGAAAATTCATCAAGAGTTTATCAACTCATCATTCTCTTTAAATGCAGTATAACACTTTCTCATATTATAGGAAAGGATATGAAATTTATTCTATTAGAATTAATTCTGACTTTGTTATTACCCATATGAACCTATTTCATGGGATCTCCAATCATATAGGTTGGGTTACCATCATGATTAATTTCTAAGTCGGTTGAAGTCCTATTCCCCTCGATGTTTCAATTATTGATTTTCTTCCTAATGGTTTAGTCAATGGATCGACCAAATTCACTTTTGACTTCATATAGTCAATGGAAATAATTTCATCTTTTACTAGCCATTTTATCATATTATGTCTCAAGCAAATATGTCTATTGTTACCATTAAATGCTTTATTTTTAGCAATGGCTATTGTTATTTGGAAATCATAATGCATATACATAGAGGGTGTTGGTTTTATTCCTAATGGAATATTTATTAAGAAGTTTTTCAATCATTTGGCTTCATTAATAGCTAGCTTTAATGCAATAAACTCTGACTTTATAGTAGATTTAGCAATGATGGTTTGCTTGGTTGATTTCCACGTTATAGCTCCACCACCTAAGGTGAATACATAACCACTGGTGGATTTATCTCATCAGAATCATAAATCCAATTTGCATAACTATATCCTTTTAATATAGTAGGAAACCCATTATATAGAATACCAATTCATGGTACCTCTCAAGTATTTCATAAGTCTTACTAGAATAGTCCAATGATCATGATTGGGATTATGGGTGTATCTGCTCAATCTACCCATAACATAAGCTATGTCGAGTCTCGAATAGTTCATTAAATATAATAAACTTTCAATAATTTATGCATATTTAGACTGAGCAATAGGGTCTCCATAATTATTCTTTAATTGAGAATTAGAATCATAAAGGGTACTCATTAGTTTGACATCAAAATGTCTAAACTTTTTAAGCAATTTTTCAATGTAATGCTTTTGGGATAACAAAATATTATAATCTTTTCTTATAATTTTAATTCCTAATATCACACTTGCTTCACCCATGCCTTTAATTTCAAATTTAGATGATAAAAAATTTTTAGTTTCATGTATTACATCAATAGAAGAACAAGCTTCACCCATGCCTTTAATTTCAAATTTAGATGATAAAAAATTTTTAGTTTCATGTATTACATCAATAGAAGAACAAAAAATAAGCATATCATCTATATACAAACATATAATCATACAATCATGATCATAAGCTTTAGCATAAACACATTTGCCAACTTTTAAAGTTGAAAATCCATTAGCTAATAGAACTTGATCAAAATTTTCATGCCATTATTTAGGCACTTGTTTCAAACCATATAGAGTTTTGAGTAGTTTGCAAACTTTATTTTTCTTTCTAGGTATTACACACCATTTAGGTTACATCATGTAAATCTCTTCCTTTAAATCACCATTTAAAAATGTAGTTTTAACATCCATTTGATGAATAAAAATTTTATGGATTGAAGCCAAAGCAATTAAAACATGAATTGAAGAAATTCTTGTCATAGGAGCAAAAGTGTCAAAATAATCTAAACCTCCTTTTTGAATAAAATCTTTAGCAATAATTTTAGCTTTATATTTATATTGAACCATCAGGTTTAAATTTTTTTTTGAAAATACATTTGCAACCAATTAGTTTCACTGCTTGGGCAAATTAACCAAGTCCCAGGTTTTGTTTTGTAAAATAGAATCAATTCAATTTTAATGGCTTCATCCCAAAATTAAGATTTAGAAGAAGTAAGTGCATTATAAAATGTTAAAGGATCATTTTCTACAAGATATGTATAGAAATCATTCCCAAAAGAAGTTTCCTTCCTTTGTCTTTTACTTCTTCTAAAATCCTCAGAAAAATTTTTAAAGTCATTTTGTTTAGGAAATTCTTTTCCATTAGATGCATGAGAAGTTTGATCAAATTTTAGTGGAAAAGCATTTTTAAAGAATTTTGCATTATTTGTCTCAATTATGGTGTTGTTGTCACACCCAGCTCACCGGGGGTAACATGCTCCCGTCGCGTATACAATGACTTCCCCTCCCGGAAACCATCATATACCCAACAAGGGATGATCGTCATCTTAGTACCATGCATGTGAGAATACTAATCAAGGGCAAGCAGGCAAAATAAACTCAAAGCACGTCACGATAAATACACTTATTACAATCCCGGTCTACTAAACAGATAATTAATTAATTACATATACTTCCTTACTCCTAAGTCCCTGCCTTCACAACATTGCTGAATGGTTGTCTTGAGATCCGTGTTCCCTATGCGGCTACTAACCTGCGTCCATCAAATGACAAACGCTGAGTAATTTACTCAGTAGTGCTACTATCATAATTCAACAACAATATAAAGAAATGACGATATACGGCAAACCTCTTTACCAATAAGAAGCAGGCGATTACCTGCAACACATAATCATTGCCTAGCATGTCCTCTACGGGACAATATTTAGGTCATAGTTCTATGGTTAGCAATTCTCTACCACATCATTCATGTTCATTACACAACACATACAAAACAGCTCACATAACCCATTATCAGGTAGATCATATCATATTGACGTCTTAATAGATAGAGGCATATGATATCCGTACCACTTTTAGCATCTACTTATGCAGACTCAGACAATCATATCACACATAATGACATCACACTGTTTTCGTGATATTTCTAATGAATAATCATTATTGCTCATTTACCATCATTTCATATGTTCCTACAATGAGGCTGCCAACATTCTTGGCAAACCTCTATTCTATAACCTTCCTCATTTCATTCATCATAGGTCTATGAACCATTCGTATAAGCACACTTGGTGCCTTATCATCTTTCCTCTTTCAATGCATAACATGTAAATGATAATGTCATCGTATGAGGATGCAATTATGCTATGCAATTGCTCTCGATATTCTTCCTCATGCACCTTTCCCTCATTCACTCTTGTTTTCCTGTGATGTGCACATTCCTTTCGCACACACTGGATCCCGATAGGTACCGGTACTCATCGCCTGTAGGCGGCCATTTATCTGAGTGCCCTGCACTCTATATCCATCTCCCATCTCAGGAGAATATTTATCTATTGAGTGCCCTGCACTCTTTATCCATCTCCCATCTCAGGAGAATATATATATAT